>LVTN01000809.1:31572-41897 GCA_001649415.1 Musa itinerans
TTGCTGCCGCTGCGGCGGTTCCTGCCTGCGCGTGGCTGCTGTTAGCGCGCGGCCGCCGCCTGTGCACGGCCTACTCACGTGCGGCCGCCATGGCTAAGCACACTACTCTGTCGCCGACGGACAAACTTCTAAACAGAATGTTTGATGTAATGCTTATGTATGTCCGTGTCTTTTGGTATGTTCATGCTTTGCATAGCATGTTAGAGGGACGGCCGAAGGCTTAATAGTCCCATTTTTAGTCAGGTTTGGTGGCCGCTTTAGGCTGTAAATAAAGGCCGTGTCATATGAACACTTGTGAGTGATATTCGGTCTGTAGTGGACCATTTTGACCCTTTGTTGTGTAACTGTTCGGAGCTTGTAAAGTCTGTTTGTAATTTGCATTGGCTATAAAGTGTTTTCAGAGATGTTTGCTTGTGGATCTCAAGTGAGGCGCTTTCTCTAATCCGTTTTCTCTTTTGTAGGTTCTAAGGGACCATGGGAGGTTTCGGGGAGGCTAACCTTAGTGGACGGACACGCAAGGGTGCCGCACAACTTAGGCAAAACCAGCTAAGTCTGTGACAAAGTAGTAGTCCAATGTAGAAGTAGTAAATGCAAGTTTCTGGTCATATGAGTAGTAATAGTAATACTTCGATGGATTGGTAATATAAGTGAAATTCTTTAATTCTATCTTATGAGTTGGTCTCTACCTTATCCAGCTTCATTCTTACTGGTTGAATTCCTGTACTAGGGGTAGGGCTTGTTTCATGAAGTATTTGTTGACAGAGCCAGTAGTTTCATTCTTTTACTACTTTGTTTAATTCTTTAATTCGACCTTATGAGTTGGTCTCTGACTTTTCCACTTGTGAGTTGAATTCCCTTCTTTAATTGTTGAATCCTGAGTTGACGAGTTGAGGTCGGTAGATAATAGGAATGGAAAGAGAGTGGACTTAACACTTGCATAATAACTGAATTCTGCCCAAAAACTACTTGAATTTCTCTTATACTAATATAGTAGATACACAGTATACAAAAAGTCATATAAATTCTATCTGCTCTTATTAAGGATAGCGTTTAGAAAGAGAGAAGTCCAATCTTTGTCTCCCTTGCCCAACCAGTAGAGTACCACGAGCACGATCTTCTCCTCCTTAGAGTCAGGAGTCAGCTGGTTCTTTACCCATATTTCTATCATATGTGCAAGGTAGTGTCTTGTCGACTTGCCTACTTGTCTAGTAGTTACTTTGCCCTAGTTGAGAGCCTTGTTATCACTAGTTGGATTCCTGGTTTGGAGCTAAAGTATTAGAAACGATGCCCGTATCTTGTATTCCTAGTTCTCGTTCTCTTTCCTTTAAAAATTGAATTCAACTAAAAAGTAACTATCAGCAGAAGCCACAGGTAGATCAGCAACTCCAAATCTAGTTCTCAAGTAAGGTGTTGAAAGCCTGTTCCTGGTGAAGAAAGTAAGGAGAATGTCCTGCCCCTGTTCGAGTTATCTAGTCTTCATCCCTAGTTGAATCTCTAGTTTCATCCTAAATGTCATCCTATATAAAGTGATAGCTATTTTCCCCTACTGTTTATGTACTTAGTAGACGGGAAAGATTTGTTTATTTTCAGATTTTTTCATATTTGTGATTTTCCAATTTATTTGATTTTCTTCCTTTTATTCAACTACCCTAACCTCAAAGCTAGTACTCTCTGGCTCCTCTCCTATACCTATGGCTACTATACTAATCTACCTCTCCTCTGGCTAGGGGCCAATACATAGAGAATTCAACAAGCCCAGCTGCTGGCTACCGAGCACATAGTAAGTAAGAAGCCAAGCCACTCGGAATCACCCTAAAGTATGAGTGAAATACCTGAGTCCAATCTCTTACCTTTGAGTTCACCCCCACCCCCACAAAGTCAGTAAACAAAGTGAGTAAACCAGCCTACCCGAGTTAAGTTTGCTTGGCCCTGAACCTACCTCTCCTCTTCTCTAGCTACTATACTTCTGGCGCATCTCAACAAGCTGCTTTCTCCGATACGTCTGTCAACTCCCAAGCTAGTGACCGACTCGCAGACAAGGAACTACTAGACAAGCATAGAAATGAAAACAACTACTTTTTACAGGGCTCCTTTAGCGCAACTAAAAACTAAGCTTGGCCCCGCTTAAGATCTAATAACTTTACTTGGTATAGCCGGTTTTCTTTTGTAGTTTTCTACCTTCCGTAGTTTCTTGTCTTTGAGTTTCATTCTTCCTTTATAGTTGAGAGCGCAGTTACCCTCTTAATTGAATTTAACTAACTTATACTTACTAGTTGAATTTTGTATTTGTTGCTCTAGTAGTTGGGTGTTATATTCTAGATTCCAAAGCCGCTTCTGATCTTGGGTGTTAGAGATTCAAAAGTCAGTCAAGTAGATTTCTATTCTTGTGTAGGTTAAGTAGCCAGCCAGCTGTTGGGCTTATTGAAAGAAGTATTAGTTGAGGTCGGGTCGGGTGCTAAAACAAAAGAAGTAGGGTCGAGTACTCAAACTCAAGATGTAGGTTTGGGTCGAGGTTCACACTTATTAGAGGTCGGGTTGGGTGCCAGTGAAAAGTTCACAGTTCCAGTTCTAAAGTAAGGTTATGAGAGGTAGGCAAGGGGACAACAAATCTTTATCTTATTATTATAGGAGAACGGATGAAACTAGCCAAACAAGAGAAGAGAACAGATAGAGGTATAGTAGCCGAACACTAGCGACAATAACAAATAATAACTGTGTCGGTAAAGTAGCCAGTAGTAAGTGGGAAGTCTAAAAGATCTGAGTACGGATCCGGGGATATGAAGTCGAAGAATGGAATGCTATTGTTGTTGGCAAAGCATCTGAACCAGTGGCGTATCAGTGCAAGCTTGAAGCGAGGTGTGGTCCAAGTCGAGTGGGGGTGTTGAATTATAAGAATAGGGCTAAAAGGGAATTCTTTCGCTTCGCCAAGACACGGATAGACAAACAACGGCTACATCGTTGTGCGACAGCAATAAGAAGTATGTTATAATGCCCAAGCAACTACTAATGTTGCGCAGCAGGAGCTGAGTCATTACCAAGTCCTTCCTAAATTCCAGTGTTCGTGTGTTGCGGCAAGGTCGCTCATCTATGCCGTTTGATGGCAAATATGACATGTTATACCTCCATTGGAGCCTAAAAATGCATTTATTACTAGAGGATTAAGGGTTCCCTTGGCCCAATTTCATTCTTAGTTTAGTCTTCTCTTCAGTTTACAAGTAGTGAGTGGTCTGGTGACTAGTGTCTTGGCGGGTAGGGTAGGCAGGTTTACTTACTTGTTTAATTCCCTTACTTACTAGTTCCATTCCTTTACTTAATAGGTGAATTCCGCAACTAGGGGTAGGCTGGTTTACTTACTCGGGTAGTGTTGTTGACTTACTTGCTTGTTAGGGTCGGGTAGTAAAAAGAGAGTACCATCTTTTAGGCTCGGGTAGGCAAGTTTACTTGTTTTCTTCCAATACGAGGGCAGGGTGGTTGACTTACTTTGTTTACTTACTTAGCGGGTAGTTGTTGAATGAAGTTACTGGGCTCGGGTAGGTACGAAATACTTTTTAGGGTGAAAGTCAAAATCAAATAAATGATAAATAAGTGAAAAAAAAGTGACATAAAAGATGTCTTTCCTATCTACTTACGCTATACACACTTAGTATACGAAAATTACCATATAAATTTCTATTATTATTTAGGATAGCGGGGATAACAGATAGAAAAGAAAGGAGCTCGGGGAGCCATAGGTATAGTAGCCAAAGGTATAGAATCACTTGTTACTGATGTGACTGATTTCGGTCATAAGCCGGGTGCTCGATAGTAAGAATGAACCTAATAAGTAGAAAAGTCAGAATGAAACAAGAAAGTAGGAAAGTCAGAGAACAAACAAAACACTTTATGTGCTAACTCAGGAGCGGCCCTGCCACGACACATTAGCAGTGCCTTGGCCCAGTTGTGTTCAAGGCCTTGGCTTGCATCTAGTAGTAGTAGAGTAGTACATAAAGTATTTATTCGTGGATCCCCAGTTGCATTTGTATTAGTAGCTTGAGCAGAGGTAGAATTCATAGAGTTTAGCAGAGTCGAGGTCGGCAAGTAAGATCGAGTTAGTTTGGGTCGGGTGCCAGTCCTGTAGTAGTAGCTTGTCACGCTCCGCTTGTCCCTTGAGACTGACTATTCGAGTAAGAGTTTCATCCCTAGTAGTTGCTAGTTGGAATTTCAGAATGAAACTACAGTTGACAGCCCCTTCAAGTAGTGTAGCCATAGGTAGATGAGCAAGAGGGTGAAGATGTTAGGCTTAAATGAATTTCTATAGCCAATAAGTCTATTTCATAGGTCATTTGCCATAAAACGAAATAAGTGATGTTTTAGTTCCTTTTTAGCCCCTATCTTGCCTGTCCTGTGTTCAGCACTATGGTTCCCCAGTGGTGTCTTGCCTCCAAGCTCCCTTTAGCACTACTTACTATGTTGCTTAGCCCGGTTTGAAACTAATAAGAATAAGGGATAGCAAATATCAACTCCGGTCTTCCACTCCGAGGTATACCTATGAAAACAACTGAGATCAAAATTATTAATTATTCTTTCTTGTGCTCTGAATGAAGAAGTTAATCAGATAGCCCCAACATCACCTCGCTTGAAGGGAACTTGCGCCAACACCAACTGATTAAACTGGGGATACCTCTGGAACTCCATTACAAACACACTAACTCCGATAGCCTGTTTCTCTGCATTGAATGCACATAAATAGGGTAGGTAAAGAGTGAAGTTACATAAACAACCTTATTCTTGTTAGTCACCTTAAGCAGGGCAAACAATTCCATTCTTTGAGTTTTAGGCAATAATACAGTAATAGTAAGTACTTGGTGGACTTAACTCGAACAAGAACAGGAACAGGAGTCGGACAGGAGAAGGAGAAGCGTATTCTTAGGAGGATCTCAAACAAAAGAAGGCAAAGTGGAGTTGGAAAGTAAGGTGCCTGTTAACTTGTATATAAGGGCCCGAGCCGTCCTCATCAACTAAGGCTAGAGTGAGAGTTGGAGCATTTCTGGGGTACGGATCAGAAGTAGGTAGTCAAGAATCTTTAGCTGTGTAAGTAACAGTAGAAGAGGCAAAAGCTAAGTAAGGATCCGGGAATCTAAAGCGTGGTCAGTATCTTCAGCTGTTTCAAGTTCAAGTCTGGTTTTGGGGAGTTACGTAGGCAGTAAGGTATTAGATCTATAGGAGTCTCCTTCAGTTCCTGGTGAATCTGTCTTTGTTGGTTTGGTTGGACACTCGATTGCCTGTTCGAGTGGAGTAAAGTTGACCCTGAAACTAGTAGTAGTCTAGACTTCCCGCAACAAAGTTAGTAGGATATTCTGGCCCTTGAAAATAGGACTGGAAGTCGAGTAAGTAAACTAGTTCGATGGGAAGTAGAAAACAAACAGGAGTGGTCAGCAGAGCAGGAGTTGTGAGTTTACTTAACACTTGCATAATAACTGAAGTCCCCTGAAAAACAGGTGATCTTTATCCTATACTGACTAAGTAGAGGAAACATAGGAGAACTTTTACTATCCTTATATAGGAAAACATATTCAACAGCTTCCTGACCTCTAGTGTTAACGCCTACCTCTCCTCTGGCAACTGTTGCTTGGTTACTCCTCTAAGAATTAAGTTTACTTACCGCAATTTGTACACTAGTACCTGAGTTAGGAGTGAAATGAAATACCAGATCTGGCTCGTCTTCTTGTCTTTGACTTTCCTACTTTTGAGTTTCATTAAGACTATCGAGAAGGAGTAATAATGAATAGAATAAGAATAGAGATATAAGAATTGAGCAAGTAAGTAGTTCAGTATTGCTTGTCAGCTTGGCCCAAGTAAGTAGTTAAAGTATTGCCTGTCGGCTTGGCTGTTGCTTAGCGAGTGGAATCTGTGTTTGTAGTCGACTCGATAGTTTCATGTGCTTGTGTCGGTTAGTAATTCAGTGCCAAAGTCAGTAGTTAGAGCAGAGCCCAACGAATTGACTTAGCGAGGAATAGGATTAGCCCGATTGTGACTTATAGGGCTTCAAAGCCAGTACTTGCTCCTACTTCAGATAAGAAAAAGTAAGGGAATGGATATGACCAATCTTAAGCATTAACTACTAATGATAGATATGACCAATCTTAAGCATTTACTACTAAGATCAGAATTCAACTCAGAAGTCAAAAAGTAAGCACAAGAAATAGTTTTCTACTAGGGCAATTCATAGTGGATAGTTTCATTCTTAGTCTAGGAGGCAGACCAGGGAGACAATGAAATAGTAGTACCGCCAAGCAACTACTCTAACAAGAATAGGAAAACAAGTATTCATCTTGGCAGACTGAGAATGAACACCTGTTGGAGATGAACATGAACTAAGCACGGCTAACGCTTATTGAACAAGCAAGGAGTGGAATTGATTACCGGACTCTTTTCTTAAAGCAAAGAGTGGAGTTGATGAAACTGGACCACTACTAGTTGAGGCTGTCAACTCAAGTTCTTTATCGGTTTATCAATACCTTTTCTCTTTCTTTCTTGCTCCTCTCTGGCTACTATACCTATGGCAACTGGCAACTGAACTAGTTCCATAGCCCCGGTCAATTGGTTCTCTTTCCAACTCAAACTCCCCTCTCGCCAACACCAACTAAGGGAGCGGTCTTCAACTCTAACTCGAACAGCGGATTCTTGAGCCTCTGATTCTTACCTTAACCCAGAGGACTCTCCACTTACTTCAAAACTAACTACTAACTCTCCCTTTGCTTCAAAGCCTTTTCATAGGACTTGGTTAGTTACCCATGGCTATTATACCCCTCATGGTTGGTTACCCACAGCTATTATACCCCTATCGGGCTAATTCTGCTTTTTCTTACCTTGCAGTGGAATTGTTGACAGTTCAATTGATCTCTGCTTGTGTGACGGGACGGGAAGATAACAAGTCGGATACCCCTCTCTTGCTCATCCATCGCCAAGCTACTACTAGAGTTATGAATTAAGTCCTGGCTGACGCGCAACACGAACAACTACAAACTGACGCTCGAACAATGGAAAGGTATAGTTATTGTTGCCAGAGGTATAGGTTATAGGTATATGGGAGAGTCTCTATATCAAACTTGTGCTTACGCGAGCAGAACAGGGCGCTACCACTAATTGTAGTTGCTGTGCTGGTTTACTTATTTATGTAGTTGCTGGTTTACTTATTTATGTAGTTGCTTGTTGGCTCTGATAATGCATTTAAGTCTAACTTGATTTCAAGCTGTTCTGTTACTTGTTTCTTGCTTGGCGCCTAAGTTTTTTGAATTGGAATTGGACTCTTGAGCATCTAATCAAAGATTGTATCCCTTATCTTATCACTCTGGTAGCGTAGAGGCTGTAACTCCGTAAGCACCGAGGTCAACGCCTCGAACAGAAGAACCTAGATCTATACAACTACTTTAAGGGGCTGTAAACCCGACCCTATGTCTTTAGTTTTAGAACCCTAGCACTACGGTTGATAACACAATAATAGGCAATTTAGTGTCCAACCAACAAAGACAGATTCACCAAGAACATAAAGATACTAGCCGGAAGTAGACCGAGCTAAGGCTTCCAACCAGAGTAGATGCAGGTCGAAAGGCACAATACATGACAGGGTTTCCAGATTTGCTATGAAAAAACACGGGTTTTGGTAAAAAGTAGTGGCTTAGTCAGTAGTTACTTGTCAGCTTGCTGCTGTTCGTGTTAAGTGATAGTCTTCATCCCCAGTTTCATCAGTTTTCCTATATTAGAACGGATAGAATTTGATAGCTATTTTCCCCTACTGTGTCTACTGTGTTAGTATATGATAAATTGCACTTTTATTTCGGGTTTTTTTCAAATTTGTTATTTTTACTTTCACCCTAACAAGTAAGTACTCTCTTTTTACTACCCTACCCCACCAAGTCAGTCAACAAGCCTACCCTACCTGAGTAAGTAACAGAATGAAACTACCCCGATCTGAATTGAATCTTTCTTTTCTACTTTTCGTATGTCTGCCCTGAATAACCCCAGTTTTCCTTGGTTGCCTACCTCCTTATAAGATTAAACTCAAATAGGTAATTCTCCACTCCCCGCTGAAGATCTTTATTCCCTTGCCCAACCAGTAGAGTAGTCCAGGACTTTGTTTTCTTCCTTGCAATTGAAATGAACTCGAAGATCCGCTTACTGGGCTGCTTCGTACTATAGTCATTGATGGGATAACCATTGTACTAGCATTCAAAGTTCTGCTCTAGGTTATGAATCCATTAAAGTAGCCTTCACTCGTAAGGATCAAGTGTCATTAGGGTCAGTCCCTTCGTTAAGCAGAGAAAGAAAGGTGCTGAAAGCCTTCATAAACTCAACTTCACCTCGTCCACCCCTACCCTCATTAGTCAGAGTCGAGTCAACTTGAAATCCCTTCTACCCAAAGCCTTAAAGTCAAGCTCTGTGAACACCTACGCTAGCTGATGAAAACAGGAACTCATAAAACGTTAGCACAAGGGAACCATAAAGCGCTTCTGTCCTGAAGTCTCCTTGAGTTCGAGGTCCAATGAGAAAGTAAGGTGTTGGTGGCGCAGGATAAGAAGTAGTTTCAAGAGAAGATAGATGCCGAAGAGTGCGAGAAGAAGAAAACTCGTTATAAGGAATTTCAGGATGAAACATAGGGTACCGATCTAGTGCATTAAGAATTGAACTCAGTAGTAACAGAGACAAGCTACTTTACCCTCTTATGTACGAATATAATACTAAACTAGTTCTTTTGCCGAACTCACTCTACTTGTTGAACTGCCCAATACTAATTATTAGAATATTGAGGAGCTCCCGTAAAATGAGTCCTGTGTTCGTGTTGCGCGTTAGGAGCTTATCGATGCGCCTAAGAAGCTTATCGACCCACTACACTACGAGGTAAAGTGGCAAGTGTAGTTTCAGAAGACCCCTTAGTATCCCTTTACTGAATGAAAGAATAAAACCACTACTATCAAGAATGAAAACACATATTCATAGCTGCTAATTTTAAAGCTCTGGAGTTATGAGCAAGTCCGTACCCAGAGTTATGAGCAAGTCCTGAGTGCAGGCTATGAAGCGTCGGTTAAGTATAAGGTGATTTGCGCTGTCTAGTAGTTAAATTCCTGGGTTTCCTGGTTTACAAGGTGCTTAGGGAATTGCCTATTTCAATTCATTCTTTGACTTGCATCTTAGTGAGCTTCTACGGGGTGCGTCAGTCAGTCAGTCCAGTGACGGTGAGTTCCTGTTAGTTGCTCGATAGATTCCATTCATTGAGGAGAGTCTGTCTGGAGTATGGGGGAGAGGGGATAGAGTTCAGTAGAGTATAGAACAAGTCATTAAGCCACAGCTACAGGTAGATCACACCATCAGCAAGCAAGGGCATATAGATTTAGGTTATCTGGGTAAGGTTGTTGACATTCCTAGGGTATATTACAATAGAGATTCCATTACCCTTGCGTTAATGGAAAGATGGTTTCCATTCCTTTACTTGTGCTAATGGAGTTGACGAAGAAGCCGAATGCTAATCTCATACTGAGGTTTTTTAGTAGAAAGTCAAGTATTTAATTTAAACTAGACTCTAGGAATCGAAACAACTCACGTTACTTTTGCTTCAAAACTGACTCCTTCCCCGCATTCTGAACTCTTTACGCATAGATCAATTGCATTGTCAACAACTCCCGGCAACTCTAACATCAATTTATTAACTAGATGTTCTATCAAGTGAATGCACCTATCAACTCTGTTCCCGTTAGCGAACTACTTACCTGGGTTCAAAACCAAGACTTTGGACTGAACCTTTCAACCGCTCCTTTGGATGATACTGCTTTGCTTCGTTTAAGAGACAGAATTAGGTGATGGGATATAAAGAGAAATAACTTTTGTATATGAATAAATACTAGCAGGCCATAACATGCAGCGGAATTAAATGGAACCACAATCAAATAGAACACCAAGATATACGTGGAAAACCCCTTCAATGTGAAGAGTAAAAACCACGGGGCAAACTAGAGATAATCCACTATGAGAATAATGAATATACAAATATCAATCTCTTGCCCAAAACCCTAGCAATAATCACAAGAGAATAATTGGGATACAAGGATAACGTCACTGTGCACAATATCTAAATCCTCCCTAATTCTCCCCAAGTAATCACAGTAAGAATCTACTATGATTTGATCTAACCTGAGATGAGAACACTGCTAGATGATTGAGAACAGTCTCTCTACGTTGTCCTTATCTTCTTCTCTTTCTTTCTCTTCCTTTTCTGCCTTGTTTTTCTCTTTTTCTTTAGAATCTCGTGGCTCTTTTCTTCTCCCACGTTGCTGCCCTATTTATGCCTTTTT
>LVTN01000809.1:79584-116716 GCA_001649415.1 Musa itinerans
TTCCTCATCAAAATACTAACTTGGTATCCAAATGAAAATATTAACCAGCACAGCATAAATAGCAGAGCAAATAATCAATCACACAGTGAGACCAAATCTTTTAACGTGAAAAACCCAATGTGGGAAAAACCACGGGACCATAGTCCACCTCAAACTTCCACTATCAATAATAATGATAACAGGTTTACAGTAAATCTTCGCTAAAATAACTAGAGGATCATAATAACATCAAGGACATAGATCTTGGCTCTAGCATATCATCATAGCATAGATGGATATCCTCAAAAGAGAATTCTAGGTCTCACAAAATAAATATAGCAGGAAAGTACCTCAGAGAGGATAAACTATAGATCAACACCGTTAGGATTGCAGAGTTTGCTGCAAGGATTCTCCACATAAAATTTGGGCCAAAACTGATAACGTTTGGCCACCGATTGTCAAGCAGAAATCTCAGAAACCTAATCTTTCTCTCTCCTCTCTTTCTTCTTTTCTCTACACGCCGTCTCTGCTGCACACGCTGCACCCTTCACAACCCTAACTCTTTCTCTCTCTTTAATTTTTTTGATTTGGACTTATGGCACATATGGGCTGGACTCAACACTATCTTCCCTCAGACAATATGCGCCAATAGAAAAGGAAAGAGACAGAACAATAAGAGAGACTTACAGAACACAGATCCTAAGACTCGTCAAGATTCTCTGCTCTTATACGACTCCCTAAAACTTCCTACTCTAAATGTAGGGATAGAACGTGTATTGAGAGAATGTTAATCAGCTCTAGATTTGCCTTCTAGCTTGCTCGATATCCTGACACTGCCTAACCTTTATGTGGCGTGGGCATTCTCTTCCGCTTCTTTTGTAAGATGAAAGTCGAACTGATTACCTGCCCTTCCCGGTTTTATTCTTATTTGATGGGTTTCTACCTTCCGATATGGCTCTGGACTACGAAACTACTAGTTTAAGGTAAGGGTCTGGAAACCAACTCTTCTTAAGTACCCTTGGGAAAAGAGACAGTTCTTGTTCTTACAGGACTACTTTCATTCTGACTTAACTTGAATATTGAATATAAGAAAGAGTAGGGCTAACGTAAGAAAACTAGTAGCACCTCTGCACTAATGAAGACCAGGAGCAGGAAAGTGTATCTTGTTGTTGGCGATTCTAAATACAGCATTTTTTGCCTATAAAACAGAGGAGCCGAGGTTCACTCAAAGGGAAGAGGCAGCAAGGAAAGGTAGCGAATAGAGTTGACTTAACACCATAAGAATAGCTTAATTCACTGAAAAATAACTCGCCAAGACACTTGTGTCGCGGTAGGGCCGCTAGTTTTAGCCCGTCTACTGACACAGTATAGGAAACCCAAGATCACTTCATATAAGATTATGTTTAGAAAGAGACAAGCAACGGTACCAGTATTTCATTGAATACCTTAACTCAGGTATGAGCAAGCTTGAGTGGAAGTATAAGGCTATGAAGTCGGAATGAAGAATTCAGCAAGTAAAAAGGAATAATGAAGCAAGTAAGAATTCAGTTAGATGAACGCTAGGTAGGGTGTCAATACTATTCTAGTTGTTGGCAAAGGATCATAGTAGCCTGGGTTAGATGAGATGAGAGCCAGAGCAGAGGTCGAGTCAACCACGCCACTAACGAAGCTATCAAAAAAACATGGGAAAACGGAAAAATATCATAGAAATGGATCGGTTTAGCAGGGAAAACTCCTTTGCTATCAAAAATCCCGGGGTTGATAAAACTTTTCATAAAAAATAGGTGCTCTAGTAGGGAAAACGGGGGTGCTATTAAAAAACCCAAGTTTCATAAACTTTTCTGTCTTTTTTCTAGGTCTATTAGCGGAAATTGCTGAGCTATGAAAAAACTCATGTTTTGGTGAACTTAACTCGACGCCAAGTAACGGATAGACAAGTGTAACTGTAGTAGTAGTAGTACTGTTCTAGTTTCATCCCCAGTGGAATCTAAAAGATAAGATGTTGGATTGGAGCATAAGCAGTATAAAAGTAAGCCGATTTAGAAAGTTGAGTTCTTTGTGGAATCAAAATCAAGGGAGACAATGAAACGATTGTGAGTAGCAACGAGACCCTGATTTTGGAAAGGGTGCGCGAGCTGTGTTTTGTTAATCCCTGAGCCGAGAGTTAGTAGTGAGGTTACTTCCATAAGTTCGTTTTCCGTCAGGAAGAGGAAACCCATTGCGCGTTAGGGAGCTTTGCACAAGAGAGAGATGAAATGAATGTTTGACAAGGAGCTGAAGGTACTGAAAGCCTATTATATATTTGAGCAACTAAACAGATTGTCCTATCTTCTTCATCGCCTAGCAGAGCTACTCCTTTTTTGAACTTGACCTTAGTTGTCATCTACATACAATAGAAGTAGTGCAAAAGTAAGCATCAAACGGTTCCGCAGCAAGTAGAGTTCCAGAACAAGAAGAAGCTGGGTAAAGGTAAGAAGATAGTAAGGGCCGGGTAGAATCAAGTACTAGATCGGAAGAAACAGAATCATTATTGTTACCCTCCTAGGTATAATAGATCTAGGTTACCAAGGAGAGTAAACTACAAATGGAAAGTCAAGAATAGAATGGCTCCCTGTAAGATAATATGCTGGATCAGTTGAAACAGAACAAACAGAATAATTAGCCAGCTATGATAGATATTGGTTGATAACTAACCAAACCACCACCTAGTACTCTTTCTCTCGCATAGTGCTAGTACTCTTTCTCTCTCGACTAAGAATGAAACTAATAAGTATAAGAATGAAACTATCCACTAAAGCAAGTAGGAAAGTTAGAATGAAACAGGAAAGTAGGAAAGTTAGAATGCAACAGGAGGACTTCCGATGTTGGTGACGAAGCTAGAATAGAAGCAGTGCGAGTGGAGTCTAGGTTCGTTGTTGGCGACTCGATAGGTTCAGGTGCTTGTTCGGGTGTTGGTGATTCATAATGTCCTGATTGTCCCGCTCGCCGCTCCTTGTAGTTTTATTGAAGAGTTTTGTTCGGGTGCTTTTGTTTCGGGAAGGAAATAAGACTTTCATCGTATTAAATGAATCTATACTGCCTACGTAAACTGTCCACGGAGCAAGGATCTGATCTACCCATTGCGCTCGAAACAAGTCCTGTAGTCGGGAGTGATGGTGTTGTAGATGAGAGAAGATTTGAAGCATAAACAGGATCATCAGATGGAAAAGAATAAGGTTAAGGCAGGGTATTGGTCTGATGTGACATCCGGTGTTAGAGAATAAACTAGATACTATGCAAAGAGAGGAGATAAGATAAGATACGGGATCATCAGCTACAATTTCCAGTATTGTTTCGGGTGCTAGTCTCTCTTCAAGTCGAAATAGTAGATTCCATTCATCAATCAGATCTTCTGCGCTCGAAACTTATATTCATGATTAAAGCTTAAAGTAGGTATGGCAAAGCGCGTAATAGAGAAAGGAGTAATTCCTACCTTTTATGTATATGCACAAGACAAGATAGATATGATTTTGTTTGACTTGACTCAGAAGAAGCAAGAGGTGGATCACCCTATGCAACAGCAAGTAATGGAACAGCAAGCGAGGGAGTCGGGTATATATCTGGGAATCTTCAAGCAATATTCTTTTCTGCATTTAAAGTTGAGTTCGAGCAAAACAAGACGAACAAGTAATGGAGTTAGCGAGTTGACAATTCCAGTTATAGAAGAATTAGCCAAGCAGAGCAGAGGGGGTGCCGCGTATGGGGTATAATAGAATAGAATTGATTTAGGATATAGCTTCAAGAGTGGGGATAGGATATAGCTTCAAGAGTGGTCCAAGCATCAAAGTTCAGTTAGAAAGTAGAGTTCGGAAGGAACTGAGAGACAAACATACAAGTCACTACTCTTATACTTACAAATCCTTGGGCTATATAAGTATTCTGCAGTATCTTATAGTTCATTAATTGGCCTAGCTACGTTGCTTGTCTACTTTGCCTACGTGGTAGTTGCTTGGTTAGTAGTTACTTGTCTTCTAGTCTAGTAGGTGCTTTTCTGGTCATAACTCTCAAATAGTTGGAAGCTTGCCCCACCCCGCCTAGAGTCAATCCAAACCTATTTCTATAGCCCAAACACCCTTACATGGACACCGGATCTACCTTACATATACACCACACAGTCCTCGCATCACCCATTAACAGCCCATCGCACCCACACATAGAGAAAAGATCAAAACTATAGCTGTGGTTTGGACTGCTTTTTGCTCTAATTACTCTGAGAAACGACTCCTATTAGGATCACTATTAGCAGTGAAGCCCTAGCCCATATACTCTTTCTTTATTCCTATTTCCATTCTTCCAACTACCTAATTATTTGCTCTGCTGCTTTTTCTTCTACAGCTAAAGCCTATGATCCTTTACTAGTTAGTATACCATACCACTCGTTAGCTTCGAACTGGCATTCCCTTATCCCACTCCCAAACTAGTAACTCTTAGTCCGAAACACTTGCAACTAAATCTAGATTGCAGCCCCCGGGAAGAGATTAATAGATAACTCTTCCATTCTTGTATTCGTTCCTGTCATCCTTAGTTAGATGCTTCCATTTACTTATCAAATTCTTTATTACCTACATGTTAATTATAATAGGCTTAGACTCTTGCCTTTCACTCTAGAGCTACTGCCTTACATTTATTAATTGAAGTTTGATGATCCGCTCTCTCTATGACTCCACCCTCAACGCTCTATGCTCCCTTTGCACTCTTCCAATCCAGGTACGATGTAGTGAATATACTAATAGGAATAGGTCTAATAGGGATAGGTCTAAGAGCACTAGCTACAATAATAACACTAGCAACAAGAATAAGCGGTAGGAAAAAGAACCAACTAACTATTGGGGAAAGCGAATAAGAAATAGTAGGGTAGTTTTGAAAGGGATTCTTCTACCACTAGCTCTTACTCCTGTACTATACTATATTGACCTTAATTCCAACTTCTATTATGTACGAGACCGGGCAAAACCAGACAAGTAATTGGACAGACAAGACCCATACTTTCGAGTTGGATTCCTTATCGCTAATATGATTCTCCTACAGCTCTAGTACGGACCTAGCCCAGACAAGCGGGTCAAACATAGGAATCAGAGTAGGCAACGGCAAGCTCGTAGGTAGGAATATCATATTTGAAGCAAGGACAGTAAGAGTCCCAATGCTGTGTGAGATAGTAAGGATCCAAAGCGATAGTGCGAGTCTGATATCTAGTATAGTTGTAGAATAGATAAGTCCACAAAATAGGTAAGCTAAAAGCCCGTAATGAAATACTTTATATAGGGTTTAGCATTGAAGGCAATGGTGGTAGCCTCATCAACAGTAGCAGAATTCCTATTTGTGAGTCGGCTTCTTCTTATTAGTTTAGTTTCATGCTAGATGCGCTACTAGGATCAGATCGTACGTACCTATGTTCTATTGCCTCTTATCTTAGTTCAGTTAACTAGCTATGTTATATTACTTATTATATTAGTATTAGTGCAATTAACTATGGTCTATTACTCCTTGGTGCAATTCTGACTTATGTGTTAGATCCCCTATTTTCAGTTCCACTTTTCGAAGCGGCAGTTCGAGCCTGTGATAGTGAACTATTCAATACAGAATCTCTGGTATGGTTCGGTAAGGTGAGTTTGAAGAACTAAAGTAATAGATTTGAGTTTGATAACAAAGGGAGTAAGCCTATATTGTAAGGAAAAGCATACTCGTCACTAGTAAAGCAAGGGCTCATAGGTTTGTCAATAAAGATCCTTATCAGTAGCTATAGCGTTGGAAGGGGTAGTTCCAATCTGTTTACCAGCAGCTACAGTCCTATTAAGCATTAGTCTAAGGGTAAGGTGAGTTTGAAGAACTAAAGTAATAGATTTGAGTTTGATAACAAAGGGAGTAAGCCTATATTGTAAGGAAAAGCATACTCGTCACTAGTAAAGCAAGGGCTCATAGGTTTGTCAATAAAGATCCTTATCAGTAGCTATAGCGTTGGAAGGGGTAGTTCCAATCTGTTTACCAGCAGCTACAGTCCTATTAAGCATTAGTCTAAGCTGGAAAGTAAGGCATAGCAGGCTTGGAGAAAGGAACAGCAGCCTTTTCTGTAGTTGCTTAAGTCTAATGGTGGACGAGATCTTCTGCTGGATAAGAAGTGGGATTAAGATTAGAAGCGAGAGTCGAAGCTAAGTATAGTACTTGTCTGTTTGATCAGCAGCTTTAGCGCGGGTTCAATCTATTAGTTTAGCGTTTCAATCTGATGGCAAGTCATTTCATTCTCATAGAGTAGGCTGAAAGGGTAGGCTTATAACCTCCGCTAGCAGAAGAGAATTCAGTAGTTCGCATCACCCAGCCTAGTAGTTGCTTGGTCGTTATACTTGTCAGTTACTTGCCTCTTTGATTGATGGATTGATTTCTTTATTTACGTATTGGTATTGGTAGTTTCGTTCTGATTCCCCAGGACACTAGACCATTTTCTACTTATGAGTTTTAGATCCCTTCCCCCCTAGTTCAAGTTTGATTATCCGAGGTACAAGTTCGCCTAGCTAAGGTAGTGTTTCATTATTGCTCCTAGTAGCTTCAGTTTTTAAGCAAGGAGATATAGATTAAGTGCCCAAGTAATCAGAATCAAAGCAAGTAAGGGCAGAGACCGATAGCCATGAGAGTAATGGTTGACTCATTAGGTTAGTGTTCGAGTATAGCGAATCATGGGTTAATCTTATAGTTAATTAATTGGATTCTCCACTAGTTAGTTGTTAAAGCCTCATAGTAATAGCAAATATCATATGAAAACACACATATCAGTATAATAAATATAAATAGAGAAATAAATACAAGTGAAAAGAATACCAATGTGTTTACATTAATAGAGTAGCGCAAGTCATACTCAAGGCCCGACCCAACAGGCAAGGGCGCAAGGGACAACTACGAGAATGAACTACTGCTTAGATAGAGAATCGAAGCAAGGCAGGATAGACTAATAATAGAGCCCAGTTAACAGTAGGTAAATTCCCAATTTATTGCTTAGGCTCCTCAGTTCAATTATGTATGATAGTATAGTTTATTAAGGTCAGTTGGGAGTATAACCTATCTTCTAAAATTGGGTATTCCATTAACTTGTATTAATGTGCTCAAACAAGATAGTATATGAAATTAGAGTATATTATTCCCTAGGAACTTAGATCTTGACTACGATTGGGTTCAAAGGGACAATAGTTATTATCATTGAACGATGGAGCTAGTGGCAAACAGACTTGTTGTACTATATGGGGATTATGCAGGATATGTTTAGTAGCCCATAGAACCAAACTCAGTAATATATTCTTATTTATATGTGTTTTATCGTATGATATTGAGTAATCATATTCTATTGAGTCATGGAACAAACACTCGTTCAAATCCGATATCCTTGTCTTTAATTCCCTAGCTACTGATACGGATCCTTGATTTCACCCACCTACCTATATTTTCTTTGCTTGAAAACTCAATCTAGTGCTCCTCATAATAGAGCTGCTGGCAAACATACCTTCTCTTATAATTAGAATAAGGAATTGGACTAGTAGTGATGGGGAGTGAACTACTGCTTTACGAGAAATGAACTAGTGACAAGCGGACTACTACTGACTATTGACAAGGCAGATATCGCTACTAACAAGAACCGAACAGGGGCATATAGGAATAGTGTACCAAGACCAGTTATAGGAATTTAGTGTACCAAGACCAGTTATAGGAATCAATAAAGGAATAAAGAATATCCCGAATTGGGCTAAGGCTAAAATGCATCAGTAGTAATTTGACCCACAAGTACAAGAACGAAACCGCCCAAATAGATTGCTTGTATCAATAGTGTCGTCTTGTTTGCCTGCTTGGTTATACGTTCCTTGGTGCTTGGCCAGTTTACCAAGCTTATCTGATTATTATGTTATGGTATAGTAAACTTATTCTTATTTGCTTTTGGAAATCCGGTGAAAACGGTCTCAATATGGCGATGCGTAACACAAGGTTTTGACTACCCTATTGATTTGATTTGAGAGAAACCTGAGAAGCAGTAGAACAGGGGTTGGTCTCATTAGTTAATGAATAAAACAAGTAAGTAAAAGAGTGAAATCACTACCCATAAGACAAGCCTAGGGGGGGTTGAGGCATCTATACCGGTATTCTGACTTTTAAGCTAAATTCTTCATATCACTTACCATTTTCCCAATCCAATTAAGATATTTGTTAAAAAAGAACTCTAGCAGCACTTATTGGGTTGGATAGCTAATCTGATTTAGATGCTATTGTAGTGAGCTCTTAAAGGCAAAACGGAGACTCCAAAGTCAAATACATAATTGTCGTAAGAGAACTCTGTTTATAAGTCTTGAGTCCAGGAAGAAATACCGAGTTAAGGTGCGGACCAGGGTAGAGTAGTTGTCAAGTACGTCCTCGGGAGTTCAATACTAAAATACGAGATCCGGAATGCAGCTTTTGAATACTTTATCGACCTACTTTGTTCTATATATGTCAATACTCATTACTACTGTTTGAATACTTTAGCAACCTACTTTGTTCTATATATGTCAATACTCATTACTACTGTTGGAATCATTTTCTTATTTGAGGACATCTCGATCGAGGGAGAGAATGCCATATGACCCAGAAGATTTGCACTAGTAGTCAACCCATACAACATCTTCCTCTCCAGAGGACTCCGAAATTGGGCATGAAATGAAAGAGAGAAATATAGTACCATACACTTAACCTTAATATGGAAAGGTAATAATGGCTTTATCGTTTTCAGCCCTTTTTCTTTTAAGACAGAATGAATAAAGACAAATTGAAACTTACAACTGGAATAAGAAACACAATAGTCTATATGCCCACCCCCGAAAAAAAGTGGAACACTCCCATTGTGCTAGGACTCATTGGGTATAGAATGGATCTACTGCGCTTCTCTTTATTCTGACGAACTGAATTGTTACGTTATTATTCAATGGAACAGAATCACTCTATTTCTTTTCACACCACACCCTATCTTTCTCATACAGAGAATCCACTGAAAAGGTTAGATAAATAATAAACGTCTTTTCCAATGGGATAAAAGAGAGTTAACTTTGTGTCCATTTTTCTTTGATAAAGGGATATTTCCATGGTATCGTGTTCATACTATCGTTCATATTGAATGATCCCGGTCGATTGCTTTCTGTCCATATAATGCTAGTTAGTGGCCTGGCCAGGCTATCAATATTCGGCTTTATACGAATAAGCGTGATCCCTATCGATCCAATGTGTAGACAAGGTATGTTCGTTATACTCTTCATGACTCATTAAGGTGGTGGTTGGAGTCTTTCAGGAGGCGAATCCCGTTGGCGTTAGTAAGGGGGCTTTGTGTTTTCTAGCTAGTGCTTCTTGGCTGCTATCTGGGATTGGGTGTATTGATACCTATCAATATTCTGTGATAGAGGGTGCGAGCAACATCTTTGGATTTGCTTAGGATCATTGGAATTCCTTTCTTTCTCTCAAGGTTGGGCGCATTTCATATAACAGGTTTGTATGGTCCTGAGATATATGGGTGTCTGATCCTTATGGACTAACTTAACTAGATAAGTACAACCTTACAGTCCGACGTGGGGCGTAGAAAGAAGGCTTTTCTCCTTTCTTTTGTTACCAGAGGAATTAATTGACTCTCATCGGATTGTAGAGCAGGGTACATTGGGCATATTAGCAGGCTTATTCAATCTTAGTGTCCGTCCGTCTCAAGGCCTATACAAAGGATTACATAATGAGCCTCGATATATTGAAATTGAACCCCTTTCCTGTAGTCTCGCTGCTGTTTGCTGCAGCTTTTGTTGTTGCTGGAACTATCTAGTATGGTTTAATCCCAATCGAATTATTTGGTCCCACTCGTTATCAATGGATCAAGGGCAAGAAATCAATCCATTTAAGAGTTAGCGCCCCAACCCGATAATGGTTAGCTCACTATCGCTAAAAAAAGGAATTGTAACAACTGTTATTAGCTCGTAATCAGTTGCCTTGCTTGTTGGGTATACAACGCAGTGTACTTCATATGACTCTCTTTGAAGTGCAAGTGCAAGTATTGTGTGCTTCATACTTGTTTGTTCTAGAAGCCATATAGTCTTAATGTGCATGTTCTTGCGCCCTCTGTCTTACCGGACCCCGCTCGCTAAAGTTATGGTTCCGCCTTTACCTACTAAAGTCATATTGAATTCTACATCTTTCCATAGTAGTGCTCAGCTTTCCCTAGTACTGGAGTAAGGTTTCCAGTTCTTTATTGCTACGTTGGCTACTAAGAACATAAGTGAGTTGAGTTACTTGTTCCACTTGTTTGCTTTAAGTTAGAGAGAGTTAAGGCATATAGATCCTTTACGCATGAGGGCAGAGGCACCGCTATCCCTACTTTACTTGAACGATAGAGCCAGGTGTGAAGTAAACTAGCAGTAATTAAATAAAGAAAATAGTAAACTAGCAATAATTATAGAAAATCAAGAAATTCAAGAGAGACTAATATAGATTATCGTAAACTTACTCCTGACTCTAAACAAGAAAAACTCAGCTAGCCCTATACTCTCCAATCGAATAATAGAGCCCCCATACTTGCATTATTTTACAGAACAGAGGAGGCATAGGCAAGACAGCTTATTAAAGTAAAGCACAGAGGCAGCTGCACCGGCTATCCCTTTGGAAAGAAAAGCAACCAGCGCGTTAGACTCGACCACTGGACTTTTGTTAAGTAAATTATGATTAGTAGTGGGTTCTGCCTCTCTATTAGTATAGTTGCTCTATTCCCTATAGGGTGTTTTCATTCTTAGAGGCGTTATTCGCATCCTTCTCAGTACTGGTTAAAGTCCTGCTAGCCGTGTGGCTTCGTCTTAATTTCATAGTTCCATTACTTGGACTGGGCTACTAAGTGAAACTCTTCAATGCCCCTCTTCGATTCTGACTTATGCGTTTAATTCCCTGGGCGGCAAAGTATTACTAGTAGCAGTTCAATTTTGTTTGAGTAAGAACACTGCCCACCCTTTTACTACTGCCTTTCTTTCTTATCACCCCTACTATTAGTCTTATAGTTAGGATTTCAAAAATGTACTACTTTACCGGGGACCTGTGTACTATCAGACAGACATACCCTATGTTGATAGGCTCCTCTATTCCATTACTCACCTCTCGAGAAGCCCCTTGACTCTTACTTGTAGTAGTAGCTTGTCTGGTGGATCCGTATCGTTAGGTGGAGAATGAGTTCGATCATATCATATAAAAGAACTTCAAATACAATTATTATTATCTAAGTGATGTGAGTAAGCGAATGTTTGAGCACATTAATAGAAGTTAATGGAATGCACATTAATAGAAGTTAATGGAATGCACATTAATAGAAGTTAATGGAATGCACATTAATAGTTTGACTTAGTAATAAGTTGTAAAAGAATCGTAGCAAGGAAAGCAATACTATAAGAAAGTAGTATCAGCCTCGCTAGTACTATTTAAATTACCAGTGCTGAGTTAAAGTAATAGAAGATAAGATGGTGTTATAGGTTGAAATGAAGTAAAGCAAGAATAAAAGCAAGGGAATAAGGACTTAAGGCGAGGAAGGACAGGCTAATAGGCTTTAGGGTTTCAAGCAAATGGGGACAAGTCGATAGCCGGGGGAAGGGGCAAATAAATACGAATAAAAGGAAGTAGCTTAAAGATTGAAAGCACAGAGGGGTAGGCTTAGTTTGCTGAGTTCAATTAAATAATCTAATGCAACAATATAAGAAGTCAGGCTTGGCATTTTAGGTAGATAATAAGGCTTAGAAGCGGTAGTACCGGAGTGAACCAAAGATAAGTAAGTATGTTAGGCAATAATGGCAGCATTAGGAGCAGTAATTGGATTCTCACTAGCACTAGGTTATTTCTTGATTCTTTGGCTTAATCTTATAGTCAGTCGCGGAAGAGTTAGTCCCAGTGGAGCAAGCCTTAGTTTGATGTTTGCTTCTTTTCAGTAGTTGCCCCATTATTGATGATGATTTCATCTTTGTATTTAGTGGATTGCGCATTAAGAGCTATGGTCTTGTTAGCCCCAGTTCCACCCCTGTTATCGACAGTTGGTTTCCCGATTTGCTTTTTCGATCTTGTTAATAGTGTTTTCCGTCTTATTTAGTAGCGTTCCGGCCTTGCCTTTGCCAGTTCGGTTCTAGTTAGTAACAGTGAAATTACCTGTTTGGAGTTAAGGTATTGCAAGCAGTTCTATTTGGGCAGTAAGTGAGATGTGAGATCAGTAGCTCCATCCTTATAGTTAGTAATGGAAGCCCGGGTTCGATTCTATAATATAAGATATTGTATTGGAAGCACTTTCGGCATAGGTTGCACCCAAGTAAAGGCAGCTTTTAGGTCAAGTAAAGGAAGTCTTATTTCTTTGTTTTACTCTTTTTGTTGTTAGATGTTAGTTGGTTCCTTTTTCTCTTGTTTTAGCCTTGCCTTATTGATAGTAGATAAGGAATGAAAGCAAAGAGAAGTAGTTTGAAGTTATAGAATATAGGATCCGTATAAGTAGAAAGAAAGAAGGCCAAGGAGATAAGGTTTGTAGTAAGTGATGTTAGTTTTCTAGCTAAGAGAGTAAGACCTAAAGACAGCAAAGCCAGGGCAGCAAAGCAGCTGGCAATGGTTAAAGAGTGAAAAGCTAGAAAGTCAGGATACCGGGCAGAGCTATAACACATTACTAATACGCAAGTGGAGCAAACTAAGTATAGGAATTGACACCGGATCCGGGGGAATCCATCTACTAATGGAAAGGATTATATCGCTACTAAAAAGAATTGATCCTGGCTATAATTCTTTAACTAATACATACGAATCTACTACTACCCGCTCGGCTTTACTTTACTACTCATGAAACCTTATCTTATTCTTTGACCTACCTCTTTAACTCCTGAGTGTGGGACCCAGGTCCACTTTCATTAGCCCCTCCGCTCTAGGACTTAGGCTTCCTGTTTTCAGTCTTTAGTTCGAATTTGGTTATTCTCTTCCTTACCCTTAGTCTCTCCTTACTGAACTCAAAGCTACCCTTCCTGTCTCTAAGGCAACCTCGCCTACCTTTTGATTCTTTTTATTCCTACTATACCTACTAACAAAAAAAACTATATCGTTACTGGCATTCCCGTGTATCAGACCTTAGTAGTTAGTTGCAAACTTACCTTCTCGATATCAATTCTGTAGTTAGGGCTTCGACCTGCCTATCCTACTCAGCATAAATACCCTTTTGAAAACCCACGCATAATAATAGGACTGAAAAGGGGAACTTTCGTTCCGTAGTTACTGACGTTGGATCTTTTCTTGCTAGGCACCTAAGTTGACTTGCCCTGTTATCGCTCTGACTATCTTTTGTCTTGGCCTGTCCCTCTGCGCTTTTATTCTTGTATTTAAGCTTGGGCCTGCCAACCTAGTCTGTCCCTCCAGAATCTAATTCGTGTATTGTTAAACCTTGAAGTCTATGGGTGTGAGTCTTCTAGCTGCTTCTTTCATTCCGCAATTAACCTAAAAGTCTCTCCTGCTCTTGCCTTATTCCCTGTAGTTATAGCTTAAAACCAGCACCCCTACCTTAAGTCTCTGAAAACCTATTCTTTTTCTTTAGCTCCCCAAAACTCGAGCCTTGCTTTCTGTATTGAAACACTAAGCTGCAAGACCATGCTACAAGAGAGTATTAGAAGACCCGAGCAGTGCACTAAAGAAATAAACTGGTGTCGACAAGACTGACCCTACTTCACTAGGAAACCCGCCAAACATCCCCCATTAACAAGACTAAAAGACATGATGAATTTAACTAGTAAGCAACAGTATAGCTCATAACAAGGGCAGCTTTAGATGGCTAAAGTTAGATAAGACCTTCGCCCCCAGGAACAGTGAACTAACAAGCAAAGGCACAAGGGACAACCACAGGAATGAGA
Source organism: Musa itinerans (assembly GCA_001649415.1). NCBI lineage: Eukaryota > Viridiplantae > Streptophyta > Magnoliopsida > Zingiberales > Musaceae > Musa > Musa itinerans. Next base: position 93,486 of record LVTN01000809.1, read on the forward strand.
TTTATATAACTACTAGGGAGTGCCAAACCAACAATAAAGCTACACAGAACGAAACAAGCACTGACAAGACTTCCTTTAGTGTGAGCAATACCTTAACTGGAACACTGGAATCATACAAATACAAACAGGTCAATAAGACTCGAAATCAGAAATAAGAGAACGACTATCAAATAGGACTTTCGCTACTGATCTTGAAGCTCTTTGCTTTAAGGCGGAATTGCCTAACTAGAAAACGGATATTACTGCCCAAAAGCCCTATACTTCATGTGATTGACCAAAAGCCGCCCTAGTCCGCTCCTTTAAGTCGCCCGCTCCATGCTTTCATTCTTTTGGTTATTACTCTCGTTCATAGAGGTGTGTACGTACCAATCGAAGTCTTCTAATTACTTATTTCATCATGTAATGCCCCTCGCCTAGGCTTAGACCCTTTATTCAAATCCTGTCTTTAACTGTGAAACTCTCTACTCACATTCCAGTTCTCTTGTTCCCCAACTACTGTCTTCAATGCCTTATTCAGTTAGCTTATATTATGATGATTCAATTCACTTAACTTTTGACTTTAACTCAAACGGGTGCTTTTGATTCTTTAGCTACTAGATATAAGACTAAATAAAAGAATAAAGAATCCCCAAGTTACTTATGTAAGCCCTAGAGCAAAGCAAGGGGAGTTAGTTTTAGGGTCAGCAGTGTCAGTCTCATGGATAGTAATCCGGTCCTGGTAGTGGTATTTAATAGCAAGGGTTGGTTCCCACAGCTGGGGAATGCGAAACAGTAGCTAAAGGGTAGAAGCAGGGATCGAACTGCAACTGGCAAGAATCCACTCGGGAATAGGGATTTGATCTACAAACAGTATATGCCACTCCGAACTCAAAGTTGGCTTTACTTGGTTTCAAACTACCTCTCTTTGTTTTAAGTCTAGCATTGCTCTATCTCATTCTAACTATCCTGTCTCTCGTTTGTTACTACTTACTTTTATACTTACAGCTGTGTGTTTCATTACCTTAAGTGCCATACCATGACTTTGCATTCCATACCTGATATGCGCTATTGCGGGGGTCAAAACTATAGTCTGATACTTAAACAACAAAAGTGAATTCTAACTTTGGAGTTGGTTTCCTGTTATCACTGGCCTAATTCTGATACTCATGATTTGATTTCTTCTATTTACCACTATGAGTCTATTACTGCTGGCGCTATCACAACTTGAGTCCGAGACTAATGAGCCCAAGCCCACTTCTCCGACTTGAAAACTCATCCGTGAACTCCCCCAACGGGAAAATTCTTGACTCGCATGATGTGCTATCATTCCTTTACTACTTAGTTGAGTTCTTACTTAAATATAGCTTGATTCCTCCGATCACCAATTCAATTATGGTAGTTATGAGTTGGATTCCAGATAGAGGTTCCCGCCCATTAAGTAAGTATCGTTGGCATTAGTTTTCTTCTTTATTAGGTGTTAGAGGCACTTGTATCATTCTTTCCGGTAGTAGCTACTTGTCTACTTGTCTGTTAGCACTGGTTCAAATCTTTCTTTTAAGTTCTATTATTATAACTACTAAGTTTGATTTTTCCCTTACTGCTTTCTTTAACTAATATGCCTATGAGGGGCCTGTCCTTGCTGTCTTTGATTTCTTTGTATTAGTAGTTGGATGCGCCTCCATCGTACCTATGAGTTACATGCCCAGTTACATAAGTGAAAGTCTCTACTTACTTGGTTACAGTAAAAGCCTTAGAGGGGGTGTTTTCAGTCCTGTTAAGCCCTAGCTCAATTCTAACTAGCGGAGGAATCAGGTTTAGATGCCATGGTGTTAGTTTGAGAGCTTGCGTATAAGGGTTGGTAGTAAGGGTAGTAAGAACCGGAGTTAGGCAGGTCAACTTCGGGGTTAGCAGCAAAAATACTAGTTGGAGGCGAAAGTCCTGTTATCAGTGGTGTAATCCCCCGTCATTAGTAGCAGAATGAGAAACAGGAAAGTAGTGCTTAGGGAAATAGGCAGTGAGCCTGGGAGACCAGATTAGTAGAATCAGAGTAGGTAGTGGCTTGGTCATTGCTCGTCTCTTCTACTAGCTCTATTGGTATGTAGTGTGGACTAGCATCCTTACTTCTGTATTTGTGTCCGCCAGGCCAAGAAAGAAGGCTGGGCAGGAGGGAGGTCAATTTTGAATTCATAGTATAATTGCTATACTACTTAGTGCAATGCTTATTAGGCGCAGTTCCATTCTTATAGTACTTAATTTCTTATTTGTGTATGCAGAAGCACAGCACAGGGAAGGGGCAGAGAATGAAGGACGGTAGCTGAATTCCTCTCCAGTGTGTTGATTCTTTTGAGTAGCGATATCAGTCTCATCGGCGCTAGTCATATTCTTATGAGCAATAGTATCAGCTTGGGTGGGGGTAAAGATTCGTATGTGTAGTTCTAGTTTGATATCTAAGAAAGAAATACTTTTTTGGGTTGTGGGCTATTGGAGAATGCGAACCCTGAGTTTGGAGAAGGTAGTGCCAAGCTAAGATAAAGAAGTAGGAGATTTAAAGTGGAGTTCAGGAGCCATAGTTAGGTCTTATCAAGTAGCTCAATTACATCGACCCTTGTTATCCGCAGTTTAATTTGAGAATTTGTTGTCAATTCCTTATTTGGGGCTGTTGTCTTAGACACTGGATCGAGTTACGATACACCGAATGAGCTAGTGCCCAACATAAGACAAAAACGAATTACTAGACTAAAAAGTGAACTGCCAATAAGGAATCCTGCTAATGTCAATCATTTCATATACACTAACTCATTCCATATCTAATAACTAAAGGTCTTCCAATACCTTAGATAACTTGGGTACTACCGTAGTAATTGCACCAATATAAGTAAGAGACTGAAACCACCGTTCACAATATTTGGTTTTCTAATATAACTAGGAAATTGGCTATTGATAAAAAGTACTTTCATTAGCTTCATTATGAGACTCCCTTCTTGCATTCCCTATACTGGGCACTTGGGCTTAACTAACTTATAATGGGAATCGAACCATGGTAATAGTAGTCCCGAAGACTAATAGCTGTTAGCGGTAAGGCTGGAAAGGGGCAATAAAGAAATCAACCCAATACTGATACACTAACAACAATACTCTCACTTGAAACTAGGGCTTCCTCCTCTGCGGGCTAACTCTTACTCAACTCCTGCTCTTAGCTTATATCCCCTGTCTATTAGTCTTTGCTTGGTTATTTTACTTATACTTTCCAATATGCTCTATGACATATAGAGGAAGAGAATCAACCCTAGGAATAAGGAATTGCACTATGACTTATGGGACTTACCCTGGCGCTCCCTAAATACTTATACTTTAACTCAAACTCGGTAATTGCACTACAAACTTAGTAGACTGAAACAGCTGCTAACAAGCCTGCATTGCCTTTAAGTCCATTCCCACTATACTGTCTCTCTCATTCCCAAACTACTAACTCAGATTCTTTAACGCCTGATAACTCCACTGCCGCTACACTTTTTCTGGTGTGATTCCAATAGCATCTACCATAATATATGATCTTAGTGAATCTCCTCTATAGAGTTATATTCCTTTATGCGAGGTGATATTCAACCCTTGCACTAACGCTAGTGTGGAGTTTGACGTAAGAGCAGTATTAGGTAGAACACAGTATTAGGTGGAGCAGAGACAGCAAGGAAGCAGTGCGGTATCAAGTCAAGTATAAAGCGAGGAGATACATTCTTTTTTTATTAAGTATTTGGCAAGGTTAACATATAGAAGCATAGTATTTAGTATAAGCGGGTCATTCTCCATAAAGATTCATTTCTGCACTTAAACTTCTTGTCCTATTTGACTGAACTGAATACTAAGACTACACTTTCACTGTCTTGACTGCAACTAGGTTAGGGAAGGGAGTTTCCATTCCAAAAGCAGGATCGTCTACAGGATCATAAACAGTATAAGATGCAAAAGAAAGAGAAGTGGATATCGTTGAGTATAGACCCACGTAGCGAGGATATGATATGGATCCACCCGGCAAGAGAGCCAACTATCCGATTGAGGTTTAGGCTTAAATGAATGTTCTACAGGTCTTTCTGGAGTCAAGGCAAGATTACCGATTCTGCAACGGAATCACAAAGAATATATTGAAAAGCTATGGCACAAGAATGGAGATACCCGTGCATAAAACAAAACAACCGAAAAAGAGAGTAGGCAAGCAAATGATTGCTTCAATTTGAATTATTTAATGAAATGAGAACTTTAGAGCACCCCAGCTTCCTCATCTGGTTCCTGCTTCTTTTGGAACTGTGGATTCCTCCAAAGAACTGGTTACTACTGTATATGGCTCTACTCTTTACTTCGTCACTTCGCCCTTCCCTCAAACACTAGACTGGACCTCCTCTCGGTTTGTTGACCCGACAACACAATCATAAGCAGTTAAGTATCTAAGAAAAGATTCTCAATCCAATTCGGTGGTGGAAGTTACATTTGTTTGATTAGTACTCTCCAGGACAGGACAACCTCTTACGCGCCTGTAGCATGATCCTAAGAGTTTTCTGTTCATCCAGTTCAAGATCCTATTTATTGAAGAAGAGAAGAAGCAGTGTCAACTGCAGTAAAAAAGGTTGGGTGTTCTTACTCTAGTCCGGTCCCAACATGGAGAGAGAGGTGCTTCTTCTGTGCAAAAGGATTTTCCTGTTCGAGTTGACATGACAGAAATAGGACTCCATAACAACTCGTACTAACTCTGTGTTTGAGCTCCTGACGCGTTGTAGTTGCTTGTTGTATTTGTTGGCGACAAAAGAGGTGATTGACCTTACCTTGTAGTTAAGGGTAGTGCTTTGCTTTACCTTTGCATGCTTTACTTTACCTTAGTTGTAAGAGCTAGAGACTTTAGGATACTTTAACTTTGACTTCGAGCTCAAGTCTCTGGGAGTTCGAATAGCCCACTACGCCAGTAACAACACAGCTTACTCCTGACTTTAAGAACTCCACTAGGCATCCCGAACAACAACTTGCAACGCTACAAGCAGTGACTGTTGAGGTGATACTATCAATGGATGGGAGGGAAGCAAGGATGCCAGGGGCGGAGCTAGTAGTTGATTTCCTATAGTTTATTTGCTATAGTAGTAGCAGGATTCTTATCATAAGTAGAAGCCCTATAAGCACTAGTTCAAGTCACTATCTGGAGGTGGATTCTTATTAGTACCGGTTGTTGTCTTATTAGTAGGAGCAAAAGTCTTAGTTCCGAGCTTGGTTCTTGTTAGTAGGTATAGGAATCGAAGCCATCAATACATAATGAAGTAAGGTCAAGCTCATAGGCCATAAATAAAGTAAGGGCAGCGTCAGCTGCGATGGCTAAGGGAGTGGACTCTAAAGGCCAGGCTTGGGCTGCTGGTTTCTTTCTTTTGTTGATGAACTCAATTCTGATCTAGGAATGTCCTACTGCTCATTCTTTTGCTTACCTAACTCACTCCTTTACTTATTTCTCTATTCTGACTTACGAGGTTGCTTTTTATTACCCATACTTGATGCTATTGACTCAAACTTGACATACCCACTCGATTGACTCAACCTTATATTCTTATTTCTCATATAGAAACTACACATGGAAACTATATATCGACTCTCTACATCTAAAAAGTGAGCTTCGAGACTGACTATCACAACAAAATAAGAACGATGTATGTTGACTATGCAGAATAGTGTTTGCTAAGAAGAATGAGGTTGACCTAAGAGAATGAAAGGTGGGGCAACAAGGCTGGTCGGGCTAATGAGTAAGGCGTGAACTGCTTTTAGTAAGGCTTCATTCTGATGCTTCGTGTCTACGTTCTGATTCCTGCTAGTGGATGCGCTGGCAATTATGTATCAGGGCCTTTCTTTTGTTTCACTAGTTTTATCCTTGCTGTTAGTGATGTCAATTCTGTATTATTGTATTGGTCCTGATAGTTAGTAGGTTGATTCCTATCCCTTGTTTCCTCTTTGATGTAAGTAGTCCCATTCTTTCCAGGAGCGGAGTAAGTCTCATCAGGTAGCAGTCGATTTCTTGGTTTCGAGCTACTTTCTTATTAATAGAATTCCCGTGTTCGAGTTGGTTTCTTATCGTTATTGAGTCATGTCCTATTGCCATCGGCTCCAATCTTTGTTGTAGCAAGCAAAAGGATGAGAAGCGCTAGATATAGGTTAAAAGAATGCTAATAGAGGAATAAGTAGGTAAATAAATGATCATAATACTAAATGAAACTCAGTAGTATGGGCAAACACTAGATATGGGATTTGGATCAGTCGCTTCAGTTGAAAAGCAAGGGCAGCTTTAGATGGCTGAGTTATAGAGGAGCTCAGAAGCTATCAGTGAATTCTCTTACAAGCGGGCACCGGTTCGTTCTCATATGTTATGCCAACACTTTCTTCTTTATTATTGAAGACATAAGCAGCAATAACCGATATAAAAACGGTGATTCATTTGGAGTCTTCTAAACAAAAGCGAAGACAACTGTCGAAGAAAACAGGCGTAAAGAAACTACCTTACAATACAAGGTTCCTATCGCCCAAACACACTTATTTATTGAAGCATTTGATCGTTAGCTCTTCAACCTAGGGATACTATATAACTAAGTCTTTATCTCACCTATTAGCCTACCGCTACTGCAAGTTAGTCTTACTTTTTGTTTGGTTAACTCCGCTTTTCCTCTACTTGCTTTCATTGTTGTGTCCCCTTCTCGGCCTTCCACTTCTTGCTTAAATTATTGAAACTCAGGCCCGGAATCCTCACTACCATATCGATCAGTCTTACTTTGATGCTTATGAGTCTGCCTCTCCTGTATGTACTTCTTTACTCGCGCCCCGGGTTCTCTGATTGGTGTTAACATTCTGAGACCGTGCCTCGCCCTACTATATTGATGGAACGAAGCTACCACACTAGACTACACATTTTGCACCAATAGCATCATAGGTAGCACAACGAGCTTGACAAAGAATGCTCACAATAGGGATGAGACTGAATGAACCTAGGCCATTACGCCGCAAACAGTTCTCAAGGGAAAGGAAAAGAAAACAAGAGCTGTTTTGTTTCCCTAAGGCTACCTCTCTATACGAAAACAAAACATATTCCTAATATAAGATAATAGATAAGCAAAACATATATTCTACGCTTGGTCGTAAGTAGGGACTTGTCTTCATGTTGCGTATGACATGTTCCTTTCGCTAGGACTACTGACATGTTCCTTTCGCTAGGACTACTGATCCGGATATCTACTTCAAAACACCTATCTCTTTGGGTTCAATCTGATTCCTCTGCTAAAAAAGATTGCCGCTACTTACCATTGTTCTTCAACTAATTACTATGAGACTTTAGCTGCTGATCCCCAAGCTACCTTTCACCTCTTTCACTCTTACTAAGATAGGAATATCAGAAAGAGAGACAGGGAAGCGAGACTCAACTTAAGGAGAAGAGTATACTCAATCTAACATACGAATCAGTACAGCAACTACAGGCCCAAGTAAAGAGATACAGACTAATATGTGGCAAAGAGATAAAGACTAATATGTGGTAGTAGTAGGCTAAGTTACAGGGAAAGGCTAGGATCTGAAGCTGTAGCGAGAGACTAAAGGCAAGACAGGGTTGGTGCCCTAAGGAAGCAGGGCGAGAAGCCAGGGTATTGAGAATTAGATAAGGCTGTATAAGTCTGAGAGCGAGCAGGGACATACTGAACCTATCAATACATAATGAAGTGACAGCGGTGTAAGTTTGAAAGCGAGGGCAGCAAAGCTGCTGGCAATAGCTTACATAATATAAGTAATAAGTCGGTAGCCTAAGAGTAGACAAGTAACTACCAACATTAAAACAAAGGGGTATAGGCTTAAGGAGAGGTTAGTAGGAATGGGATAAAGTAGTAACAGGCCTATAGTTGGTGTAGTAGAAGGATAAAAAGAGAAATCCGGATTTGAGTTCAGTAGCGATCGACAACATCGAACCCTGTTAGTAGTAGCTCTATTATGTTTTAGAGGTAGTAGTGACATGCTAACAATCAAACATAAGCCATAGTTCCAGTACGCAGGTAAAGGCAGTCAGCCTTGGGATTAATAGCTACAGAACCAGGGAGGGGGTCTTAGAAACAGCCTGGCCCCAACTTGGTAAGTATTGTTAGCACCAGCTCTATTCTTTGTATTAGTAGTGGATGTTTACCGGGGTTATCACTCGTCGAGTTCCCGGGTTAGATTCTCATCTGTATTGGTGAAAGAGGATCTGCCTGCGGAGTTCTCGAATCAAAGTAAGGATGCCAGGGACAAGTAAGGAGCCTTAAGAGTCAAGAGAGAAAGTAAGAATAAAAGACAGGCGAGGTTGCCTTAGATACATTGATTGAGGCAAGGTTCGGTGTCGTCGGTAGAGGAAGTCCAATCTCTTTGTTTGACTCTTTATAGTAGTGATCCAGTAGTTATTTCAGCCTGAGGCCCCTTTATCGAATGCCTAGTTGCTAGTTTACCTATTCCAGGAGGAATTCTTTGACCTACGAGTTTAGTTCCATATCTCGAGGTGAGGTATTTGTTAGCCAGGGTCCTATTCTTGTATGCCCAAGTTAACTTCTATTTATTACTAACTCAATTCTTTAGTGCACTGTTTCCGGTCTTCTACCAACTCCATGTTATACTACTCTATCCTGCTCTATGTTCCACTACTCTATCCTGTATGCCCTAGTTCCATTCTTGTTAGCTGCGGTTAAAATCTGAATGCCATAGTTGGATCCCTACTTATAAGGCTTCTAATTGGATTTCCCATTCTCTGTTTCGGGCTGATGGGCAATAAAGCAATATTTCTTTGTAGTCAAGTCAGAAGGGAGGACAGGCTCCTAGGCCATTAAAGCAAGACTGATCTGTGTTTATATACGGGTCAGGATTTTAGGTTAGTGGTGAAAGAATAAGAGCCAGTAGAGGCATACCCAAACCTATAATCATAATTTAAATAAGTAGTGCTAGTTTTAAATCAAGTAAGGGAGGGGGCAGGCTAACGGGTGTATATAAGAATTCAAGTTAGAGTAGGTGAGGTCAGTTTTAGGAAGAAAAAAGCCCCAGGGGACAAAGTCTAAGTTATGCATTTGACTTCTATGGTACTGGATTTCATTCTACTAGTAGGGGTGCGTGTTTCGTAGCTCCTCCGTTCTCATCTAGGTGTGCTACTCTAGCAGGTAGTAGTCCATATTATTAGAAGACTTTCTACAATGCCCGGCTGCAAGTTAAACTAGTAGAAGCACGAGTCCAATTCTGATAGCGGATATTGGCATGACAGCCTTATCAGATAGTAATGAATTCCAAGTTGCTTGTGAAGTATTGCTAGGTAGTGTTTGATTCCATGTTAGAGCTTTGTTCTTATTGATAGTGGTGTAAATTCTTTATCCTTTATTTCAGTAGTTGTTAGCCCTAGTTCCATTCCATTACTTAAGGAAGAAAAGTCAAGAGAGGCGGGCTCCTACTAGGTGAAATCCTGTTTTAAAGGAAGGAAATGCTCACTGGTAAAATCAAGAAAGCAAGTAAGTAGTTTCGATCTAAGAAGCAAAGATCCAGATCATTAGTTGGATCCCGAGTTCCCAGTCCAGATCTTTACAGTAGTGATTTTAGTCTCGGTAGCATTAGTGGTAAATAGGCTTACTCTCAAGAAAGGTAGAGAATAAAGTGGACTTAACTAGGATAAGAATGAAGTAAGTCAGAATTGAATTAAGTTGGAAAGTAGGCAAGTGAGACTGGAATAAGTAAGAATGAAGTGTTAGTAGCCAGAGGAGAGTTAGAAGAGCAAGAGGTATTCTTATTCTATAGGAGAGGAGCCAGAGTTAGATTTGCAGTTGCCAGCAGCTTGTTTCATTCAGTCAACCATTCCACTGACTTTGCTATCAAAAAACATGGGAAAACGAAAAATACTCATTTTAAAAAGGTGCTCTAGCAGGGAAAACCAGGTTGCAACGAGCCAAGTAACTACTAACATTACGCACGCGGTTTCATCAAATAATCTTTGTTTTTTCTCGGTCTATTAGGGAAAACACCGATGCTATGAAAAAACACAGAACTAGCTCTAAAAAACAGGACTTGGTAATAACTTATAATATCTATTATTGTTGCTACTACACAACGTCTTGCATCGTTGCTTGGTCGTCACGCGGAGACATTAAAAGTAAGAGAACGAACAAAACACTTTATGTTTGTTTATTATTCAAGTTGTGTTCTAGGTTTTGCCCGTCAAATTTTTCATAAAAAATAGGTGCTATAGTAGGGAAAACGGGGTTGCTATGGACAAACAGCGACACACGACGCTGCGCGTCAGCAACAACATAGATGTGTTATAAGGAGTTATTACTAAGTCCTATCTTCGTACCCGTGTTTCTTCAAACGAGTCCACAAAGAATGAAACTCATACTCTTGTCTCCTACCTTAGGTCACTCTAGCTCCCTACCTGCTTTCTTTGAGTTTGTAGTAGTGACTTGGCTGGGATGAAACTAATTCCACTAGTATACGCTTGCCTAGTGAACTGATTGTATGTCGCTGTTTGCCCAACAACTCCTGACGCCCAGTACAAAGGACTTGGTTATAACGAGCCAATTCTCTCAAGTAGTTAAGTCAGAATGAAAGTAGTGACTTGGCTAGCATCTAGGGCAACTCAGTAGTTCAAGTCAGAATTTAACTAAGCTGGTATAAGAATTCAGCAAGTCAGAATTTAACTAAGTTGACAAGCGAGAATGAAAGCAAGGGGAGGTAGTTTTAAAACGAATAAGTATAACGCTAGATATAGAATGAAAGTTGGGAAGGGAATATTGAAATTAATAAGTCAGAATCAAAGTCATTAACTAAGGTCTTGTTCTCAGTGGGGTAATTCCCAGTCCCTAGTCTAGCTCTATAGTTCATAGTTTATTTCCCGATTGCTAATTAAGGTCTCATACGCCCTAGGTCTATTCTTACTAGGCCTTTCTTTATTTCCTTTCCTTTGGTTAGGTTGGGTTCCCTACTCTTGTACCGAGCCTAATAGTCATGGTAGTCATTTTCAGTCCGTTACTAACTAGTGGATTCCCTAGTTTTTATTGGGATTCCCCCTTTATTGCCCTCAAGCCCTGTTGCTTGTTCAACTCTTATTGGTAGTAGTTGGGTTATTACTTATGTATTTAATTCTTGTTAGGTATGGGGTCATCCTCTAGTTTCTTGTTCAAAGATCCAAATCCGCTTGAGTCCCAGAAGTAGTAGTTGGCCTCCCGAGCTATGAGCACGAGTATTGTCGGTAGTGGTTCCATTATTCCCGTAACTTAAACACTTATCCCTTATTTCCACTTTGATTCCCAGGCCGATTGATTGAATTCTTTCTTTCCTAATAAATAGATTAGTCCAAATGTAACTCTAACATAACTGTAGGAGTTTGGATAGCTATTAGGATACTCAAACTATCAATGTAGAATCAAAGCAAGAGTCAAAGAATTGATAGCAAGCAATAGGCATAGGGAGAATCAAAACCCCTTTAGTTGCAGAAGAATCAAAGTGGAAACAAAAGCGCATATAAGGCTCGAACTACTGCTTCTAGGGCTATACTTTTAACTTAGAATCAAAACAGTGCCTACAAGGACTGAACCAAAGAGCAATAAACTCCTCCGCACTTTAACTCGCTGACGCCAAGCTCATCAGCCGAATACAACAGACAAATACATAAATACCGAACTTCTTACTTATTAATAAATATACATATTCTAATAGGATAATAAGAATCAAGATAAGAATAAGGAATGAACAAGAACAAGAAAAAGAAAGGTACTCTATGATATAGCGCGCATAGAGAGATAGAACCAATCTAATAATAATAAAAGAGTGCAAACAGTGCTTCCAATACTTGTTCCTATAATAAGGAAGTCACTGGCCGGGATAAAAGAATGGAACCGGTGCTTCTCAGACCGGAGCTACTACTAACAAGAGAACAGCTAATACTTAGTAGAGTTAAGCTCACAGACCTATCAGAATAAGAACACTACCTATTAGAATGGAACCAGACTGGAACTAGAATGGAACCGGTGCTTCTAAGACTGAAGTGGGGACCCTTTTATTCAACTTGCTACTATCAGAATCGAGCTACTGACAAACAGGCTTACTTTTCTTTTTTTGATTCCCGTATACTGGGAGAGCTTTCACTCTGCAGCTACTATATGCGAGAGACTTTCACTTTACATCTAGATCCTTGCTTTGTTGTTTCTAGGCCTGAAACTGCTTTGCTTACTCGCATTCTTCCTTCCTACTTTCATTATTGAGGTTGCCCATACCATTCATTTATCTTATGTTATTATCCTAAACGAAAATCTGTATTTCACTATCTGGTTTCCTGTCTTCCATTCTTGTCGAGGGTAACAAGGTAGACTGCCCCTCGTTAGTGGTATTCCCTTAGTAGTATTCCCATTCTCGTGTTTAAACCTAGAACACTCCCTAATAAATAACAAACTCACAATACTTGCTTAAAGCCCACCACTACTAACTATAGGTCTGTTGCTCATTAGCTTCAAACTACCACTTCCTCGATCTCGTTCTCCAACTAATTACCTCAATACTTGAATCCTATAATAGGGAATAAAACTCATAAGTAAGTATATCGGTCTACACTACAAAGACCTATAAGACCAATAAGAAGGAGTTGAACCACTGCTTCCTAGTCAGCTCTTCCTTTATCATAGCCCACCCTACCGGATCTAAAATCTCTGTTAACTTATTAGACTGTCTTTCCTTGATTGAAACCTATAACTACTTACTTCGAACCTCGCCCCTAGGCTTTACTTTCCATTTATTGGATTATAGGCTTACTTTATCTGCTTTAAACCTAGTGCTACAGCCTACTAGTCTACCTCTTCTTCCTCTTATTCTTATTTCAATCTATTGATGAGATATAGCGTGTACGGGAGAGAATCAAACAAGTAAGGCAATTACGAGAATTAAATCACCTGCTAACAAGATCGGAGCAAGCAATAGGGAATTACACCGCTGACTAAAAGACTGCTTTTCCTGCCTCTAAGGCTGCCAGCTATTACTATTAGAAAAGCCCTACTGTTAATAAGGGTCAAGCACGGAATACATACTGACTCATACAATACCGAGTTAATCTCAATACTACCGATAAAACTTACTCCACTAACTGGGAAATCAACTACCGACCTTGAAGCTATACTGATTCATTGACTTCTTTTTTATCGTGTTTTGGTGAACGAGTCCCTGTGTTCTGCGTCAGCGAGTTCCAAGCTAAAGGGAGTTGGGCTACAGTAGCGCGGCGAGTTATGAGCAAGTCAAGTATCAATAGACAGGTATCCTTACTTTCCAATTGAATTATGATTTGCCCGGACCTATCTCTCTGCTCTAAGCCTTTGCCTCAAAACCAACTCCTTAACTCACTTACTGCCCAAACAGCACTGCCCTCAATGCTACCATACCAAACCTTATAGAAGGTATAGCTCTCCTTGCCTTTAGCCTGTCTCTCCTTGAGCTAATCCTTATGCTTCGGGGATCTAAAATATGTTCCTGTACCTATCATATCAACCTGACTTTCCTTGCTATATATATAGGTCTGACTGTCCTTTCTTTCTTTCTTTGAGCTTGGGCCTTTCACTACTTGTTTTCGAACTGACACCTGTTAGCTGCATTCCCACTACTTGCTGTCACTCTGAAACCAATGCCCTCGATGCCTTACGCCCTGTCTATTAACTCATGATAGAAAATCTTACTTGCAAAACTATGCTGCCCAAGACCTATTCTATGCCCTAGTATCCCGAGCCTTACTTATTAGCTTCAAAACCATACCTTTCTTTGAGTTATAGTATGCCTCTCTTTTCTTTCATTCCACACCTAGTGCTTCCGATTCTTTTCACTTAGAATAAAGAAATCCGGCTACCGGCAAACAGACTTTCACTGTAGCTTCTTAGCCCGCCTTTGCTTACTTTCACTCCTTAACTGCTGATCCGGATCTTTTCTCTTAGTAATAAGTAATTGGACTAGCGCATACAAGCAATAGAACCAAACTATGGATAACAAGAATCTAAAGTAGGTAGAAAGTATAGAGTATAGAACATAGAAACAACCTCGGTATTTTGAGAATATAGGTAAGCCTTACAGTACGTAGTCCATACTTTCTTTCCTCGACTACTACATTGGAGCCTTACTTGTATTGTTAGTGTATGCGCCTACTCTTATAGGACTCGGAATAAGGAATTGAGTCAATAAGTAAAAGAATCCAAAATACTGCCATAGGACTTAGCTGCTGTACAGAAAGAATGGAACCGTGCCCCAACAACGATGAAAACATTGCCCACTAGACTTCAACTACTGACCTCAAAGCTGACCTTCCTCGCTACAGGTCTGACTGTCCTGGCTTTGATGCTAGTAGCGACTTGGCGCATCCCTGCCCATTAGTTCGAGTCTGTCTCTCCTTCCTATAAGGTTGTCACTACTGAGTCGGATCCTTGCTTTACTTACCCCTTAGCCCCAAACTACTTACTTGAAAACAGATACCCGCCTTGGAGTTACTTCCCCTTGCTCCCATTCCCTTACTAATGCGTTTCACTCTTAGGCTCCTTACCTAACATTCTTATCCTCCTGGGCGCGTTCCCCTTCTGGCTGTCGACTTCCTAGACTAATACTTAGCTTGGCTCATTCCCTTACTTGATCCTCAAATCCCTATGATGTAGCTTAGTTTATTAGAGGCGTGTATCAAACTGCCATTCCTGCCTTTAAGTGCCTGCCTCTCAATCGGAAACTCCCCTCTATCACTCTTTTTATCCCGCCTTAAGGTATTGCTTGCTAGGTTCAGTCGTTAGCTTCACAGCCTTGTGGCCTCTTCTCTTAGTTCTTTAGCTCCTTGCTTTCATGCCTTAACTACTGTATCGCATTCCTAAACTCGGGGTATGATCTACTAACTAAAAGAATAGAACCACTACTGATAAGATCTGAACGGGGAACTGGAAAGCCAACTAAAGCAAAGGCTCGAGCTGCCGCTAACAAGGGAAACTCAAGAATTACGACCTGCCCAATGAGACTGAAAAGAAAAACCACTAATTGAAATACAACTAATGAGCCTTCCCCCTTGACACACCTATTCGGTAACTCACTCCTTGCTTGAACTCAGAAATCCATTGCCTTAAAGCTTTATTTCACCAATTAGGCTGCCTTTCCTGCCTACTAGTTTCAGTAAACAATACGGAGAATGAAAACACTGATAAAAAGAATGGATCAAGGGCTTCTCATACTTCCTTCACTGATCCGGAGCCTTACTATCCCATCTATCGGAAACTTATCATTCTGCTGCATCTCATTCTTTTACTTACTTCTGCAATTCTCGTCACTTATTTAACTGCATTCTTTTACTTGCTCCCCCCTGCGTCTTGCTTGTTAGGCTTAGCCCACCGCTCCCGGCTTGAATTCTGTAACTCCATACCGATATGTGTTTTACTATGATAGAACCAAACTCCACAGTAGAAGAATATAGGTAAGCCTTTATTCCCGCTTGTCCACTACCGCTTGTCCAATACTTTGCTTTTAGCCTTATATTCCTGTTTTTGAGTGTCCCGTTGCCCTATCTCATGCTTCCATATCTATTATAGTGACTCCAACTTCACATACCTATTGTTTTAGTATCAGTGAAGAGCTAGCGCATACAGGAATAACACACTTACGCTGGAACCTTGCTGGGACTAGGACTGAATGGACTAAAGTGGTATAAGAATGAAGGGCTGCTAACGTTCACCAAACCCTAATAGAAAATCCGTCCGCTTGTCCTTGAGCCTGCCTATACCTTGTATGATTCTTATTACTATGGGGGTATGATCTAGCGCAGCATAATATTTGGATTGGTACATACAGGATAGAGTAGTAGAGCATGGATTGGGAATGCAGGATATGGTTAGTAGAACATAGAAACAAACTCAGTTGTATGGGAATTTAAGACAGGAACGGCCAAGCAACTACTTTTGGGGAGCCTAGTTTCCCAGGGGGTAAACAAGGAATTGAGCCCTTGCTAATGAGAATGAAATCACTGCTAACCAAACTCGAACTACCTATAGCGAGAGTAAAATCACTACTTATTAGAATAGAATAAGTGAAAACAAGGATCGAATCCCTGCTAACAAAGCTACAGCTCCAGTATTGAACTCTATAGTTGGGTTAAAGCTAAGAATGAATTGACTAAATGTAAGGCTTACGCACATAACTAAGACTGTAACTCCTACTACTTGAACTGGGAACTCGGATCTTGACCCTTGCCTTTAGCTCTTCCTTTCCTGTATCTCAGCCTATCCCTATTAGCTATCTATAACTCCTTTTTCTCGTTCAGTGGCTACTTATCCTTATTCTTACTTGTTCGGACAGGGCTCCTCACTTGCCCCAGAGCTGCTATTAGTATTTGTTTTTAGTCGAATTGAGTCTAATAATACCTATTCGCATTCTTGAGTTTACCTTTTATTTATTCTGCTGCTTGCTTTGAGTCTACTGCACTGACACATCAATCTTGACTTACTTACATCTAAATCTGACGTAGTGACATCCGAGTCTGATTCCTCTGCTAGTAAGAATAGAGCTAGCGCTTCTCATACTGTAGCCAGCCTGTTTAAGCCTGCCTTTCCTTTATTTGATTCCACAACTACTTATTTGGATTCTGGTACTGCTGACTTGGATTCTTTTACTATAGGTTTGGATCCTTACTTACTAGCTCGAGTCTACCTCTGGTTGCTTTGAGTCCTGCTTTACTGCTTTACTTCTTTTCATTCCGGAATTCTTTATTCCTTTATAGCGCAGTAGAATTGGTTTTCTCATATATTAGATTGATATGATATTTGCGAGTAGTTTGCTTAGCGTAATCGGAGCACAAAACTGTAGTTTTTTTCTATTCCCTTGAGCACTGCTTGCGGCGTAATGGTTTCCTCTAAGCTAAGTATGAGTTGAAGAATCCATACCATATAGGTTAGCTGCCAGTCGAAAGTCAAGCTTTCTTCCATTAATTCTATTTCCTTTGTTGATGTTTTCTCATATTAGAATTGAATCCAATACTGGGGTGTGTTGTGCCATACGCGGGTTTCAATCAATAGGGGAGGGGTTTGTTGACGAGCAAGTAAGGTTAATAATAATAAGAATATGTGTGTTGTCGATTCAAGAGATGTACCGGGCCTAAGAGAAGAGTTTGGTTAGTTGAAAGCCGGTGTTCAAGCCTAAACCTAAAACGATGGTGTTAAAGCCAATATCACTCGCTTAACTCACTTATTAGAGAAGTTAACTGAATACCAACAAAAGAGAGATTTAGTACCTAAGATATTAGAATGAGATCAAAGGAATGTTAGGCTAACAGTCAGATAAATAGGATCAGGTTCAGCGATTGAAGAAGAAAAGTAAGTAAAGGACAGGCCCATAAGCAATAAGGGGAGCGAGTTCCCACTGCCTTACTTGAAAACTGATACTGGTGCCACCAAGACTGGAACCTGGGCATACAGGAATGGAAACAGCTACATAACAAGGGCTGAAACAAGTGCTTCTATTACTTTAACTAGGAACACTCCTGGGAACCAAACTCATAAGTCACCCCGGGTTATATAAAAAGATAGAGATTCGGCTGTTTGAGAAGAAGCCATAGCTATTAAGTAGAAAAGTAAGTAAGCTGTGCCAAAGTGAGCTGCAAGATGTTATTCAACTGGAGTTTCGGGTGCAAGTATTGTAGTAGATGGAAGCCAAGAATCCGCTGTTTCTGTTTCAAGATGATCAGAAGTGAAAAAAGAAGCTACATATGCATCATAAGCTGGATCCTCACTGGGATCAGGAATAGAATAAAGATAAGGATCAGAGTCAGCTGTGAGGTAAGAAGTAAGTAAGTAAGCTGTTGAAAGTAATAGTAAGTAAGCTGTTGAAAGTAATGTAGAAAGAAGCAGTGCTAAAGAACAAGTGGAGTATCGTACAGAAGATAGATCTTCATCTTCAGCAATTACTGGCTTTGACTTTACGGTGGTACTTCATACAGTTCTCCTTTGGTGTGAGCTTGAGTGGAGTCTCCTTCCGTTCGAGTTGACGACTTCATATTGAAGATCCGCTCTGCGCTTACATTATACGAAGCGAACGAAAGATTCCTGTTTGCCAGTTATAAGATCAAATAGATTATATGCGATGCGAGATGGATTCATAAGAAATGAACAGTATTTGGGGCATAAGAAAGAAGCAAGGAAAGCGCGCAAGTGAGCTTAGTCCGTTTAGGAGTCAGGTTGACTAGAAATTAATACTTATTATCAATGCATTAAGACAGGGGCAGAGTTGATAGTTAGGGTACCACTAAGTGAGTCAGGAGTGAGGAGTCTTGAAGCAGTAAGCAGAAGATTCAGGTCTGGTTTTGTATACTTGTTCTGTTCGCCGCCTAGTTCGAGTTTCATCTTATACATCATCAGAGTTTGAGCCAGTTTCTAACGCGAGTTATTAGCGAGAAAAAGCCCTAGAAAAAAAGGGTGTTGTCCGCGACCAGAGAAGAATAAGGAACAGTAGAATCAGCTGTTCGAGTGGAATCCCATACGGAAGCAAAAGCTAGATAACAATCAGACCCATGAGAGGAACCTGTGACCGAAAACTTGACTTGCTTTGAGGCAAAGGGAAGAAGAATGAAAGTAGTAATTCCATAGCATATAAGTAATATAAGTAGTCAATAATAGGAAGTCTTAAGTAATAGGGCAAGGAATCATAATGAAAGTAGTAATTCATAGCTTCTTACAGGATAGTTTCATTCTGTATTTTGAGTGGACAGACAGTTCGAGTATATCTCCTTCTGCTCGAAGTAAAGTGTTTGAGGGAAAGGCGGGAAAGAATCTCAGTATTAACTACTCTCGCTCAGAGACTTGGACCACACCGATTATTGAGGTGGTACAGAAAGAGAAAGAGCACGATAAGAATCCGTTGAATAAGAAGAAAAAGAGTAATAAGAATCAGAAGAAGCTGTAGTGTCTCCAGGAAAAGGATAAGACTCTAAAGATAGGTTTTCAAGCAGGGTTAAGGGGAGAATTGCCTATTCCAGTTTCATCGTATAGCTTGTCAGCAGCAAACAATAAGGGAGTAGTTGACTCAACAAGGAATTCCACAACTCTTTTAGCCGACCCCAAAAGGACAGGAATCTTGTTACGAGTAAACTTGGAATGATCTTTCGATCGCTGTAGTGACTTGCCTCTTGATATGACAATACAAGCACCTGAACCTCTAATAAGCCATGTTCAACAGAGCTCATCATCCGTAAACAAGCCTTTCCTTACAACTCCTTCTCCGACCCTGTAAAATCAAGGGGAGCGACGTCAGCTTGCCATAAATCATTCTTGCTATAACTAAATCCAAAGATCAGAAATCCCGTACGGATCATCACGGAACAATTGTTTATCAGGCGCAATCCATTTCTGCTGCAAGGAGTTCATCCGGTGAAGGCAATCTTATTTATCTAAGTCAGAATTCCACTCAAAAGTAGGAATACCAGAGCCAAGTCACTACTACGCCGTTGACAACTAGGTTCATTCTTTTACGGATTATAATAAGGGGTTTCATTCTCTGATTTACGACTCTTATCCTTAGCCCAATAGAAAGGTCTCCTTACTTGTTCAATTAAATATATCGAAAGGTCAGTCAATCTTGGATTATTACTTTCTTGGTTAGCGATTGAAGAAGAAAAGTAAGTAAAGGACAGGCCCATAAGCAATAATGGGAGCGAGTTCCCACTGCCTTACTTAAAAACGGATACTGGTGCCACCAAGACTGTAACCTGGGCATAAAGGAATGGAAACAGCTTACATAACAAGGGCTGAAACAAGTGCTTCTATTACTTTAACACTCCTGGGAACCAAACTCATAAGTCACCCCGGGTTATATAAAAAGATAGAGATTCGGCTGTTTGAGAAGAAGCCATAGCTATTAAGTAGAAAAGTAAGTAAGCTGTGCCAAAGTAATGTAGAAAGAAGCAGTGCTAAAGAACAAGTTGAGTATCATACAGAAGATAGATCTTCATCTTCAGCAATTACTGGCTTTAACTTTACGGTGGTACTTCATACAGTTCTCCTTTGGTGTGAGCTTGAGTTGAGTCTCCTTCCGTTCGAGTTGACGACTTCATATTGAAGATCCGCTCTGCGCCCTTACATTATACGAAGCGAACGAAAGATTCCTGTTTGCCAGTTATAAGATCAAAAAGATTCTATGCGATGCGAGATGGATTCATAAGAAATGAACAGTATTTGGGGCATAAGAAAGAAGCAAGGAAAGCGCGCAAGTGAGCTTAGTCCGTTTAGGAGTCAGGTTGACTAGAAATTCTACTTATTATCAATGTATTAAGACAGGGGCAGAGTTGATAGTTAGGGTACCACTAAGTGAGTCAGGAGTTAGGAGTCTTGAAGCAGTAAGCAGAAGATTCAGGTCTGGTTTTGTATACTTGTTCTGTTCGCCGCCTAGTTCGAGTTTCATCTTATACATCATAAGAGTTTGAGCCAGTTTCTAACGCGAGTTATTAGCGATCAAAAGCCCTAGAAAATAAGGGCGTTGTCGACCAGAGAAGAATAAGGAACAGTAGAATCAGCTGCGAGAGTGGAATCCCATACGGAAGCAAAAGCTAGATAACAATCAGACGCATGAGAAGAACCAGTTACCGAAAACTGTACTTGCTTTGAAGCAAAGGGAAGAAGAATGAAAGTAGTAATTCCATAGCATATAAGTCATATAAGTAGTCAATAATAGGAAGTCGTAAGTAATAGGGCAAGGAAGAATAATGAAAGTAGTAATTCATAGCGGAATTCTGTATTTTGAGTGGACGGACAGTTCGAGTATATCTCCTTCTGCTCGAAGTAAAGTGTTTGAGGGAAAGGCGGGAAAGAATCTCAGTATTAACTACTCTCGCTCAGAGACTTGGACCACACCGCTTATTGAGGTGGGACAGAAAGAGAAAGAGCACGATAAGAATCCGTTGAATCAGAAGAAAAAGAGTAGTAAGAATCAGAAGAAGCTGTAGGGGAGAATTGCCTATTCCAGTTTCATCGTATAGCTCGTCAGCAGCAAACAATAAGGGAAGTTGTTGACTCAACAAGGAATTCCACAACTCTTTTAGCCGACCCCCAAAACTGGACAGGAATCTTGTTCCGAGTAAACTTGGAATGATCTTTCGAGCGCTGTAGTGACTTGCCTCTTGATATGACAATACAAGCACCTGAACCTCTAATAAGCCATGTTCAACAGAGCTCATCATCCGTAAACTAGCCTTTCCTTCCAACTCCTCCGACCCTGTCAAATAAAAGGGGAGCGACGTCAGCTTGCCCAAAATCATTCCGTTGCTTGCTATAACTAAATCCAAAGATCAGAAATCCCCTACGGATCATCACTGAACAATTGAATTGCCTTTATCAGGCGCAATCCATTTCTGCTGCAAGGAGTTCATCGATTGAAGTCTTTACCCGGAAATCTTGTTTCAGAACAATTAAACCCACTGTGAACATGAGGGAAAAAGCGATATCAGCCATCGCGTCTGTCCTTTAGTTTGACTATGGGATGCTGGACAAAGTGGGGGGATCCTTTTCTAGTTGTGGAATAAGAAAGCCTGTTCATCTTAATCTGGGGAAGGTGGGCAAAGGCATCTAAATCTGGCTCTCATTAGTTAGGGTCTCATGGGCAATGCAATAATATAAGCCGATTACATCTCACAGGCCTATGACAAGGCAAGACTCATTCAACCTTCATTCACTCGGCTCGGTCAATCCATTCCTCTCAGGCCGGTGAGTGGTTGCAACGGAAAGCCCTCACTTGGAGGACGATCCCCTTGTAGCTTTGAACCAAGCATCGAAACGAAATGATTCACTTGCCTAATGAAATAGGAAAGTCGTACGTCCACGAACGCTACACCTGCTCTGTCCTATGAATTAAGCATCGAATAAGGGCTTCTCTCTCGACGGCTTACACCATTCCATACATTCGGGGATGTCAAATTCGTTATACACAGAGTGATCCTCGAGAAGGAAGTTAGCTTTAGGGAGGAGGTGCGAATTCGGTCGGTATGGTTACACGGACCCTTCATCAACTAAGTCAATCGGTGCCATCTTTCATAATGACAGCCTTTAAATAATATGCTTCATTTTGATGCTTTTTACAAGCCCTCCTGAGCGATCTTCTCCGGCCCAATAAAGTGCAGTCGAAGTTCCAGGAACGGTAGCTCGCTGAACTATTTCGTATGGGCCCTAAGAATCAATAGATTCACCGAAGTGGGAAAGCCATGCTTTTTCTTAGCGACCGAACTAGACTTTCGAGTTAGCCAAATCCATCGGAACTTTGGTAGGCCAAGGTGTAAACGAACATAGATAAGCTAGACTGTTTCTTTGTGAATGAACTCAACCAGCAAGAGAGGCTAGCGAATAAGCAGACGAGGACTTGACTTCCAGAGGGGAATGAGTGTTGCTGGTGATAACAGATAAGATTTCCTCAACTATACGAGGAAATCTCAGGAAAATTCTCTAATCTGTCGAGGGAGATCTCCCTCCTAACCTGTATAAATATGACAGAAATATGTGAATACAATCAAGCTTCTTCAGTAATTTCTTCTCTATCTCCTTTCTAACATGGTATCAGAGCCTTGCTATTGATTTCCTCAATGAATGGCGGGTGGTATCTTCCTCGCTTGACGGCGATCGCTGCGTCTTCCTCCTTTGCCGTCGCAGCCTCTAAAATCCCAAGGACGCTGCGACATCTTTCGCTGCCGCTTCCCTCTGCATTGAGGCTGACGGAGCTCTTCCTCTATACACCTAATCGCTGCAGATTTCTTGCAGATTTTTCTCCTACTGCAGCTTCCTTGAGCACCGCTGCAGATTTTGCTGCAGCTTCCTCATCTGCTGCAGTTCCACCACATCATCTGCTGTAGTTCCGCTGCATCATCCGCTGTAGTTCCCCCGCATCATCCGCTGCAGCTTCCGCCGCATCATCCGCAGCCGCATCATCCACAGCCGCATCATCCGCAGCAACATCATCCACAGCAGCATCAGCCGCAGCAGCAACATCGCTGCAGTCTCCTCATCGCTGTAGCCGCCTCCTAATCGCTGCAGCTTCCTAATCGCTGCAGCTTTCGCAACTGCTGCATCACTGCAGATTTCTCCCATTGCAGTTTCCGTGAGCATCGTTGCAGCTTCTGCCGCAGCCGCTGTAGTCTCCTCATCGCTGCAGCCTCCTCCTCATCGCTGCAGCCTCCTCCTCATTGCTGCAGTCGCCTCCTCATCGCTGCAGCTTCTTCATCGCTGCAG
>LVTN01000810.1:0-21458 GCA_001649415.1 Musa itinerans
TCCTAAATCGATTAAACTAAAAATAATAAAATTGATAGTATAGTGATTAATACTTTCGATTTAAAAATTATTAACTTGAGTTCAAATGCTAGAGACATGTTTTAATTTTTAGCAATCAAAATTAAACAGACGATATTAGGTGGTTTCGGAAGCAAAAACCATCTAGAACTTGATAAATTATATATTATTCGATAGTATAGTGATTAATACTTTAGATTTAAAAATTATTAATTTGAGTTCAAATGTTAGAGACATACTTTAGATGGTTTCGGAAGCAAAAACCATCTAGAACTTGAGAATCATGATCACCCTTACCCTCATCTCACCAAGTGAGTTCAACATGATCTTAAATTCAAGTTATGATTCTTGATGTGTGGAGACATATCCAAACCTTGAGAGAGAGAGAGAGAGAAAGCGAGCACTACATCAAGCATTTGTAGGGCACACCACGCACTGATTGGCCTCCGAGAGAGCACACCTCCGTGTATTATTTTAGTGGAGATGAGAATGACACAAACAAAAAGCCGAGGCCGAGACGAGAGTGGCAAAGACTGGTAAAAACCGTTAGTTGAGCAAAAGCTTTGCGAGATTGCTTAGAAGTCTTTAAAGCTGGAAAAAGTTAAAGAGAACGGTAGATACTTTGCTCAAAGTACGGACAATAACACTCTTCTTTGACTACCCTTCTCTCTCTCTCTCTCTCTCTATATATATATATATATGTATTTATATATGTATAAATACTTTATATACATCACGGTAACTTAAGATTCGATTATGGTATACTTTAGATACTTGATCCGGTGATGATATGTCAAGTTCATTTAATCATCTATTAGATTCACTTAGGATCTTATCGGATAAATTTTTTGAAAATATTAATTAACTTAGTCGATAAAGATTTGAACTTTTAATAATAGTCGAGGATAACTAGGCAAAAGTAACTTGTTACTAGTCCAAAAGTCCTTTTTTGGACTCTTAATTCTGTTGACAAGTATGTTTGACTTGTAGATACAGGTTTTAGATAGAAACAAAGTATGATACAAACAAATAGAATTGAGTGGCAACAATGGATGAGTGAGTGATCAAAAGAGAATCTTCCATGAGTTGTACAGTTTCTTCCTTCATTTATTATAATGTGAAAGAAAATAGTGAGTGATCGATGCTTGTTTTGTGTTCTTAAGATATGTGTATATTTGCTACTCGCTGACTCTGTGATTTGACTCATCCACTGCCATTTCATGGCCTCTTACACCTTGTCGTGTTACTGGCAACCTAGCAAACAACAACTGCACTCTGTTCATGGCTAGCAAGCTGATGTCTCCATTCTGAGAGCACTCACAAGATGGACATTGTAGCGCTACTTGTTTCCACCATGTTCCTATCGCAAGTGCTCTTCTAATGGAGAGCTGCCATGGACGATGTGGCCTTCACTGTGGCTTGGACTACTCTGTCACCTCAACAGTCGCACGTTGGACTCTCCTCTGTGATGTTAATCCTCCCCAAAACCATCGTTTCCATGCTAAGCCGAGCAGATCAGAGCAAAGTCTGGTGTTCGGGGTGATGGGAGCAATGGCTGTGCATCATCATGTCTTCGTTGAATCCGAGCTACCATTCAACGCCCATCGATGGTGGATCATCAGTTTGACTTCTCTCCCTGCCGGTCATCTCCCCCCAGCACTTGTGCAACTCATGCTGCCCCCTGTCACCTCCATCGTCCATGGCCTCAAGAGGATTCTTAAGCCCCCACACCGGTCCATTATTAGGACAAATGATACCTTGTCCTCGTGATGGCTCATGGAGGAAAGAGCCCACCATTACCTGTTCTTGTGGTGTTACTGTTGGCCATTGTCGGAGGGATGGGATTGGCTGGTTGACAAATCAGAGCAGGCAATGCCCAGTGATGCAGCAGCACCACCATCGCTGCGTGCGTTTGATTTGTGGCCAGGTCATCAGGTGGTCAAATGGTGATCTCGAGAGTGGTCGATCACCATTGCAAGCGCAATAAGCATGCATGAGTAGGAGGGTGGTGGTGAGCCTGAAGATGTCGGTAGGGACGACTCCATCGAGGCCATCACCGCCATGCCCATCTATCTTCTCGAATGCTTCGCCATGTCCTCGATGCTCTACCCGAGTTAATTATTGCTAGGTTTGCTCGCTAATCTCCAGTTTTTGTGCTGCTAAGCTCCCAAGGCACGGTCTCCGATGCAAGATCCTTTGAGAATGGTCAAGCAAAGGTTCCGAGTTGACGACGGAGGCCAAGATTTGCGACGGGAGTTAATTCTCCATGCAAGAACAAACACGACGATTAAGAGATGGCTTGGTTGGCGGGGGAAGAGAACCTCTCGAGTGTCCCAAGGAAGGTCTAGGAAGAGGTGATCTCGAAAGCTCAGTCACTCCCACAGACCTATGAGAGGCTTCTCTTTCCATGCAAAGAAAAGGAGACATTCCTGCTCGAGCACACTCATAAACACCTCCATGGTTCTCACACAATGAATACAAAACTGGCACTCCATGGAGGACGAATTAGAACCAAAAGCAAATGATGTGCATTCCACTTATTGCCCCAGCCTCCTCCCCCCATGCTGATGCAAAACACAGTCACCCAGACACATTGAAACTCCAGAAACCAAAGTTAGAGGAGGACATCTCTCGCCTCTCTCTCTCTCTCTCTCTTCTCTCTTCTCTCTCTCTCTCTCTCTCTCTCTCTCTCTCTCTCTCTCTCTCTCTCTCTCTCTCACTCTCACACACACACACACAAACACATGGTCACCTTTATCTTTTTTGTTCCTTCAACTGCTTTTTCTCTTCTCCTGCCCCCATGGTAAGACTCCATGGAGAGGTGTACATCAAGCTGCCCGGGGGCAGCGGCATGAGTGCAGATGCTGAGGACTGACCCGGGCAGGGCAGCTGCTCTAATTTTCCTTTCTTGTTTGGCTGTGTTTTTAATGCATTGCCCTCTTCGAGTTTGGCATTGGATTTGGGTCCAAAGGCAAAAGGAGAGAGAGATAGAGAGAGAGAGAGAGAGAGAGAGAGAGGCTCATTGTGGCCGCTTTATTCTCTCCTAAATGGAGTGCTTTGTTTGCTGTACCCTGTAGCCTGTACCCTGTGAGATGGTGGTTTAGAAGAGCAGAGAGACGGTGCCCTGCCTTTGCATTCTCCTGGTGGCTGCTTCACATTGTCTTGCTTCTCTTCTAAATCAGAGGTGCTTCTGAGCTTCTGCACCGAGGTTTTGGATTCCATCTGCGTTTCCATGCTCCTTTGCCTCAAGACCAAGTTTTTAGATTCAAAACCTTCTGAGGAACGGCAACAATCCTTTTTCTCTCTCTCTCTCTCTCTCTCTCTATGGATTTGAGTGGCTGGTTGTGTTCTTGATCCATTGTTCTTGTTGGGTGTCCAGAGCCCACGATTAATGCGGAAGATCGCAAGACATTTCTGATTCTAGGCCTAACCTTGGGTTTCTCATCCTTCTCCTTGAAACAAGTTTGATACCGGTGTTTTGGGTTTCATTCTCTTTGGTCCTCTTCGGCAGCACCAAGAGGGGGGAAAAGTAAGTATTTTGCTGCGGGGTTTCGTTGTTCTCCCCATTTTGCTACCGCAAGATCCAGATTCCTGCAGCGCCTTCGGAGGGGTTGGGCAGCTACCTTGTTGTGGCTGTATGCAGGAGTGCTGGAAAGATGAGAGATGATAATCCGAAGAAAAGCAAGGTTTTTTTCGCAGAAAAAATCGATCTTTGTTCACCTGCTGTGTTTGGCGTATAAGATTGCTGATGTAGTCATGCTTTATTGTCTCATTTCTCCGGGAGCAGCTGTCTTGGTCCAAGACCCTTGTTAAAAGATGGTTCAACATCAAGAGCAAAAGTCAGGAGAGTCATTCAGATGATGCTAATGGCAAAGGTACGCTTGATATCTTCTCTTCCTGTTGCTGTTCTCCGTCGATTCACTTGCAGCCAGTTGTTTAGAGTAGTTGTTTTGGTCTAGAGGACTCTACTCCCTGAAGTTTGGTTCATGCTTCCGTGAAAGATCTCAACTTTCCCTTTGCTGCTCGCTAGATATGTGCCAATTGAGGGCTTTATAGTTGCTTCTTGAGCCCAGCTGATTTTTTTTGCTACTAGAACATCAACTCAATCCTCCTCCCTTTTTCTTCCCTTAACCTGTTGAAATTTCTTGAGCCCAGCTGATTTTTTTTTGCTACAAGAACATCAACTCAATCTTCCTCCCTTTTTCTTCCCTTAACCTGTTGAAAAGTCGCATAGAACACTAATCGAATCCCTGCATTATCCCTCAGGACGGAGTGGGCAATGGAGGGCCAACCTATCTGAGAAGGTGGCATGTACAGTCAAGAAAGGCAGAACAGGTTACACTCTCGACACTCCTTTGCTTGTCAGATTTAGAAGACAACTAGATGGCCCTTCTCGTTTATTTCTTTGATTCATCTGCCATATTCCTTCCTTTCTCAGTAATTATCTGCTCTGATCCTTAGATGTATCATCCAAGAAGGACATCGAACAAGTTCAGCGAGCAAGATTCGATCTTCATTCAGCTCGAATAACAGATGTTCAGGACTACAAGTAATTCAGTTTTACTTCCCACACTTTGATTCTTGGCAACATGGTAAATGAGTCTTGAATCATCCTGTTCTGTTGGTCTGCAGGATCTTTGCTGCGACCTGGAATGTGGGTGGGAGGCCCCCACCAAAAAACTTGAATCTCTTGGACTGGATTCATGCTTCTTCTCCTGCAGATATATATGTTTTGGGGTTAGTCTCTGAACTCTCCTCCATTAATCAGTTTAGATATTTTAGCACTATCAACAAGCTATTGCACTACAAGCTCCCAAAATACATCCATAAGTCTCACCAGACTAATGCTTCTCAATTTTCAGGTTTCAAGAGATTGTTCCACTTAACGCTGGAAATGTTCTTGGCACAGAAGACAATGGTCCAGCTAAAAAATGGTTGTGGCTTATTAGAAAGACCCTGAACAGTCCCGACACCTGTGGCTCTGATAGCTACCACACACCATCTCCTGTTCCAGATCCTATTTTGGAGTTAAATGCTGATTTTGAGAGGTCCACAACAAGGCAGAAGAATTCAGAATTCCTCCACAGGCGTTCCTTTCATTCTCTTAGTCGTAGTTTAAGAATTGATGGGGATACCATGGTGCCTCAACCGATGCTGGATCGCCGATTCAGCGTTTGTGACAGGGTCAGCTTTGGGAGTAGACCAAGTGATTTTGATTCCAACTTTAGATTTGAAGGATCATCTGATGATGAGAACATCGGTGAGGAGTCACCTACTACCATCTTTTTCTCACCGTTTACATATGGCTATGGAGCTCCCACATATGTTGAAGAAAGGGATAGATTATCTGGAAATTCTAGGTAATCCTACCGTCAACAATTTCTCACTGAGCTCTCTGTTTGCTCCATTAGGCATCCCTAGTCTAGCACATGTTATTGCTTGATTAATATACAACTTATTCCCTATGATTTTGTCAGGTATTGTTTGGCTGCAAGCAAGCAGATGGTTGGAATATTTCTTACGATCTGGGTGCGCAGTGATATTAGAGATGATGTGCGAAACTTGAAGGTTTCCTGTGTTGGCCGGGGACTAATGGGTTATCTTGGGAACAAGGTAACTCCACAGTTCTTGATTTACCAATCTGTGGTTGTTTATCTCTTCGGGTTAGCAATATAATTTTTGGCATATGATTTCACAGAATATGAACCATATTCTTTTCCTGTACTAACTCAGACATGAGACATGGATGTTCTTTTTTTTTTTCCTGTGTTTTTTTTTTGGAATCACTAGACTCAGGCTATATCTTCTTTCCTTTTTCTGTAAAATGTGCAGTAGCCTGTAACTCTCCTTGCTTTTGTTAATCACCATGAATGAAGGAGGACATTGTTGCTTCTTGCAGGGTTCTATATCGATCAGCATGTTGCTGCACCAAACAAGCTTCTGCTTCATCTGTAGTCATTTGACCTCAGGGCAGAAAGAGGGGGATGAACTACGGAGAAACTCAGATGTAATGGAGATTCTAAAGAAGACTAGATTTCCGCGAGTGCAGAAAGGTGGCAATGAGAAGTCACCTGAAACAATTCTTGATCACGAGTAGGCCCATTCTTCACATATATTTGAACTTGTGATTCTTTCCTCTTGAGAAGGAATATGCCAGTACTTTCACTGAATTGACTTCCATTCCTTCTCTTGCTCCAGTCGCATAATATGGCTTGGTGATTTGAATTACCGCATTGCTCTTTCATATCGGTCAGTGAAGACTCTAGTGGAAATGCGCAACTGGAGAGCATTGTTGGAAAAGGATCAGGTGGTTTACCAATTATTTTTTATGCGCTATATGTGTTTAGTTGTAGTCACTATGTTTCTTAACATGGTTTCCCATGTATTCTGCTATTAACAATTTGTCACGGTTCGTAGGTCGTTGTTTTATGGAGAATGCATGAGGATTTTTGTGGCATAGAGATAGTTATGATTCTTCTTTTCTTTGCCAATTATGAAACTGTGGTACCATAACTTTAGTTACTTGTAAAACAGCTCCGAATAGAGCAACGATGTGGCCGTGTACTTGTGGGATGGAAAGAAGGAAGGATATATTTTCCTCCCACTTATAAATACTCAAACAACTCAGATCGTTATGCAGGAGATGACATGAATCCTAAAGAGAAGCGACGAACACCTGCATGGTAAAATTTGAAACTTTATGTTTGGGCTTGAAATATTTTTCTTTCAGATTGCCTTAATCTGAATTTTGAAGCTCATCTTACTATATATTTGTATGAAGGTGTGACCGCATATTATGGTATGGGAGAGGCCTTAATCAGTTGTCTTATGTTCGAGGGGAGTCGAGGTTCTCTGACCACAGACCTGTATACAGCATTTTCACAGCAGAGGTTGAAATGATCAACCATAGTCTATTCAGGAAGAACATGGGTTATTTTAGCTCCCGTGTAGAGGTGGAAGAACTCTTACCACACTCACGTGGTTACACAGGACTAAACTACTACTAACATGGATAAACAAGCAAAAAAAAAAACAAAAGGTAATTTTTTGTTGATAAAAGAATAATCATTCACAACAATTGTATTTTCTTGTTGCATCCATAAGGAAAAATCTACAGAAGTAGTTGTATGTTCTTAAAAGAGAATGATTTTGGTTAAAGATGCCAGATAATTTTTTTTTTTTTTTTTTTCACCTTTCAGTATTGATAACTAGAATCTTTTGAATATCTTGTGATGATTGAACCACTCTTTACTGTCTTTGTTGTAGACTTTCAGCATCATTTTCAACTAAAAAAATGATCTTCAACAACCTCTACAGATCAGGGTGCAGTTCTTCCGATCAAGCAAGTAGGTATTAATTATACTTAATCAGACTACTCTAGAACTTCAGTTGTTTTACACCTTGCGACAATACTCCTTGTTTGTTTCCATCAGTTTTTTTTTTAATACTTTTTCCACCGTGTAAGCAAATAGAAATTTCTATTTGTAATCTTGGACTAATTTCATTCATGGCTTACAATCATAGGCCAAAGAGAGCAGCACATTTCTTGGAAACTAAACCTGAAGGTAACCCTTTCTCCATCAGAATATTTTTTCTGCATTACTTACAACCATCAGATGATTCATTCTTTGCATTTTGTGCTTGTTTCTTTTGGTTCTAGTGGGAAAAGAAACACTGCAGTTTTGATGCTGATAAATTCCTAGTCAAGAAAGAAGATTGAGAGTTCCATTCCAGAATAAGTCAGTCACTAACAACATCTATTAACCAGCTTGTTTCACCCTTGCAAACCTAAGCAGTCTCACTAGCAGACAGTTGATAGTTCTCAGTAGAACAAGAATACTCCAGAAATAAAGAAAACAGAATGAACCAACAAGAAGAGGGGACTCTTGCGGCACCGTAGACTGATCTGAAGCTGCCAAGTGGGAGTGATTTATTTCCCTTTTTATTTTAGTTTTTACATGACTTTATTCTTCTGAAAATGAAGGTTTTTTTCCTTTTGATTTTTGTAGAGTGAGAAGTAAAGGTGAATTACAGACAAATAATCATTATGTGCATAGTTTCTTTTCTGTTATAAATGTTGACAAGGATGGATGAGTTCTGGGTCCATACTCATGGCAGTCATGATAAAAGATTGTAGCTATTATGTAGTGTTCAGAAAGCATGGCCTGTGTTTCTTTGCTGCAAAAGCATGTGCCATTCATTGTCTGTGGAGGATCAGAGGTTGCATCTTATGTTCTTTTACAGGGGATGAGTGGTAAGAGCAGAATTTGGTAGCAGATATGTGTTGCTTATGTTCTTTTACAGGGGTTGAGTGGTAAGAGCAGAATTTGGTAGCAGATATGGGGACATGTTTTCTTGGGCACTTAAAAAACATTGTCAGAGGTATTTAAATAAGCAGAAAAAGAAAAAGCACATATTAGTCGCATTATATATATAAATTTATTAATTCTTTTTATATAAAGGAGCATGAATTCCAAAATAGGTATTAGAAAGGCCACCCACCCCATCCAACCATCCGAGTCCAAGTTGGCAGCAACATTTACTATATGAGGATCGATGATCGAGAAAGGTTCTATTTGATCCGGTTTGTTTTCTTGTAGTAGAGTAGGGACGAAACCACATGACACAGTGATTTTGATTTTGGGGAAAGAAAATAAAACTTTGCTCCAAATCTTTTTAAAAAATTCTTGAAGATGCCAACAACAAACTTAATTGTAAACGCATCAACTAAGAATATAAAAATCAATCAATCAAATACATGTTATTATAGGAAATTTAGCAATTCAAATATTTAGAGATCCAAATAAATGAATATACATAGCTTTGTCAAAAGATTTATAATTATCATGTTTAAATATAAATATAAGACTATGTTCTTGTTTTCTCGCTCTATCTCTATATGACATACGAGACTGGTACTCAACCCTGCCATCTTGTACGAGATTTATTACAAGACATCGCTCGTGTAGTGACTCTCATCTTTTTGGAGGTGTATAGAAATGACATTGAGCTTTTCATCAGGTCTTGGCTCTCAATGTGATGTGGACTCTGTGTCACCTAATCTGCTACTTGTGCTTCTATCTTAAGTCCCTGTCACCTCAAGTCCCCGTGTTCCAATCACAAACGCCCATTAGATCATCCAATGCTGCAATTTTGTTTGGAGGTATTCTTAAAGAATCAAACCTACTAAAATGTTACCCTTTCGATTCGGCGTTGAGATCCAAAAAGGGAGAAAGAACCACTTACATGGTTTCTCCTCTGTTGTAATGGTTCTATGTCCCGTCACTGTCCAAGACTTGCAGACGAAGAAGCCGAGGTATGCTGCATGACACCGCGCGTCCATGTAAAACTAAAGCATTTGCTGCAGCCAGCTGACACCATAGACACAACGACATTGCTGTTCTGTGTTGCGTCCCGATCAATAGCAGCAGATATAGCCGGTGAGGAGGAAAGAGACGGTCGCCACTAGAAGCAGGCCTCCGAGGCTGCAGACCCGCACTTGGGCTGATGCACAAGTCGGGTGAGACACCACTGCAGAGAGAGAGACATGCGTGCGCACGAACTCAACAATTTAGTCAAAATTGTGGTCAACGTTCGGTACTGGGGAGAAGCTTACCGACATCTGGGCCGGAAACCCGGCCCGGTTCATCGTGGGGTGGAGTTACGGCGTCGCCGCTTCCTGGCAAAGAGAAGAATTGAGAGACGGTCGAATTACAAGGTCGGAAATATAGAGGTCCCATGTGGGCCCCATACAGTATGGCCATTTACCAGAGCCGGCCCGGTTCATCGTTGGGTGGAGTTACGGCGTCGCCGTTTCCTGGCAAAGAGAAGGAATTGCGAGACCGTCGAGTTACAAGGTCGGTAATATAGAGGTCCCACGTGGGCCCCATACAGTATGGCCATTTACCAGACGAGTAAGCAAGCGGCTGACAATGGTGCATATATACCCGGCCCGGTTCACCATTGTTGGAGACAATGGTGCATATATACCTGGCTCGGTCAGTGTAGTGCCTGTGTTGCTGCGAAGCGGCGGCAAAGCTCGGGCTTCTGCAACGTTTCCCAAAACCAGAAAGCAAAAAACATCGGATCACAGTGAGACACGGAAAGCAAAACCGAGAAACATA
This sequence comes from Musa itinerans, assembly GCA_001649415.1. Taxonomy (NCBI): domain Eukaryota; kingdom Viridiplantae; phylum Streptophyta; class Magnoliopsida; order Zingiberales; family Musaceae; genus Musa; species Musa itinerans. The sequence goes on from LVTN01000810.1 coordinate 10,143, forward strand.
AAACAAGAAAACACAGATCTGAAAGATCCGGAAGAACAAAATGACGAAAACAAAAACATAAAGAACCCGAAACAAAAAGAAGTAACAGAAACACATGTTGGAGAGCAAAAGAACAAAGTTATAGCGTTTGCTTTAATCCAAAACATGAAAGAAATGCGTGACACGAGAAGAAGGGAAGGGTTCCTCTGACCTCGGCAGAATGCCGTAAAGGAATCGGCGGCGACGGGGGGCTCGAAAGCGCTGCAGGAGGAGAATAGCGCGGCGATTCGGGACGCGTTCACGGGGAAGCCGAAGAGGCCGGGGCGGCGGATCAGGTGGCAGAGGCAGGCGGGGCCGCCGCCGGCGCCGAGGACCGCTGCGAGGACGGCCTTGCAGCATGCGGCGGAGGGCGCCGGCGGTGCTCGGGCTTCCTCGGGCAGCGCCGCCACGTGGGGGAGGCAGGCGGACGCGGCTACCAGCTCCTCGACACAGCCGATCGGGGCCGGCGGCGACCGAGCGGCGACGATGAGGGCGATCGCCGCCACGGCGACGGCGACGGATCTGTTCATCTCGACCTCCGGATCGGGTGCTATCTTGATCTGTCGATAATATCTTGGTCTGAAATGAAATGACGGTAGTTACGGATTTATAACCACCATGCCGGGAAATGGGATTCGAATTAGAAGATCTGGACCGCCCATCTGACGTGGTCGAGCTCCTATGATCGTAATTTAATCATTTATATTGCGTCGTATGTGACATCGGACATATCCCCTCCATTTCAAGTCGGATTTGAGTCTTTATTCGATTGCACACTTGGTATGTGCTATACTGACACAATTTTGCTTGATTTGAAAGCTAATAATTCTCATTCAAAGAAGCGACGATGAGGGCGATCGCCGCCACGGCGAGAGCGAGGGCGACGGCGACAGCGCTGTTCATCTCGACCTCCGGATCAGGTGCTATCTTGATCTGTCGATAATATCTTGAGGCGACGATGAGGGCGATCGCCGCCACGGCGACGGCGACGGATCTGTTCATCTCGACCTCCGGATCGGGTGCTATCTTGATCTGTCGATAATATCTTGGTCTGAAATGAAATGACGGTAGTTACGGATTTATAACCACCATGCCGGGAAATGGGATTCGAATTAGAAGATCTGGACCGCCCATCTGACGTGGTCGAGCTCCTATGATCGTAATTTAATCATTTATATTGCGTCGTATGTGACATCGGACATATCCCCTCCATTTCAAGTCGGATTTGAGTCTTTATTCGATTGCACACTTGGTATGTGCTATACTGACACAATTTTGCTTGATTTGAAAGCTAATAATTCTCATTCAAAGAGCCCAAGTTACACTCCGTCGATCTGATCCTTTAACTTCGAGGCATTTCCGGCGCGCGAACGGCGTGGCTCAGAAAGTCCCGGTGATCGGCCTGGCATTGGCATTGACATTGGTGACCATGCTGCTCCTGGGGCTCGCTTCGGCGCAGTCGGGCTGCACCGCCGCGATCATTAGCCTTGCGCCTTGCCTCAACTACATCACCGGCAACACGTCCACGCCCTCCTCCACCTGCTGCTCCCAGCTCGTCAGCGTCGTCCAGTCGCAGCCGGCGTGCCTCTGCTCGGTGATCAACGGCGGCGCCTCCTCGCTCGGGGTCACCAACAACCAGACCCGCGCCTTGGCCTTGCCCGGAGCTTGCAAGGTCCAAACACTACCTGTCAGCGAGTGCAATAGTGAGCACTCCATCAACATCCACAGACATTCGTATACTCCCAACTCGAGGGTCTCAGTATCATCATCACTACATGGACTAAACAGTCGATGGCTGTGGCAGCTGTGGCCGGTGGACCGGCAAAATCTCCGACAGCATCACCGACGACTCCGGCAACACCGTCAACGCCCGCCAATCCCGCGCCGGTGACCCCATTCACACCAGCAGCTCCAATAGCAGGTTCTACTGCTACTACTGCGTTGGATTCTTCAGAGTCAAATCAAGAGCAGTTGAAGTGATATATATGTAAACTTCTTCTGTTCATTCAAGCATCAAATGCTTCATTAGTTGCTGAACATAAATAAGAAATGGTTGACTTCCTTAACAAGGTCGTCTCTACATGGTGCAGAAGGTGAATCGAAGGCTACCCCATCCACGACCTCAGATAGTACTTCTTACAAATCATCTAGTTCTCTGATGCTTACCATTCTCTTCCTCGCCTCTTGCGTCTCCTTCACCAACCTCTGAGTCTCCTATGAGAGTCGATGATTTGCTTTATTGTCGTTCGTTTTTATGCGTGAAAACTATCAACTTGTATTCTTTCTCCTTCCTCGTGTTTGCTCCCCACTGAAATGATATGTGATTTATTGTACTCAATTCTTTGGATGATTTGAATGAGAAATTATTCATTCTCCTACAAGCATCGTTTATCATAGAAACAAACCTGATGTCAGAGTTCAGAAGATAGTTTCACCTGCTCTACTGTTCTGAAGCTTCTTCGCACGTACTAATCTGATAGTTTCAATCCCGCTGGAACATCCAAGCTTAATATGTTTGGTGATCCCATATATTAGAATGTGTGAGGTCTTCTTTTGATCAAATTTGGACTGTCCAATTAAACTGAGAGAACTTAGCTAAAGAAACTAATTGGAAGCAGAGTTCTTGCTTGTCTTTGGGTTGACACATTTTTCCTAGTCAACAAAGCATATGTCCCTAAGAGTTATCTCTGCTTTTTGATATATCTGGCCAATGAAGACGACTCTCAGCGGAGCAGCAGCCGTTCATACAGCATCAGGCTTCCAAGTTTAGAGCCAGGAAAATGGACCAAATCCCCCACCTCGGAGATGATGAAGAAAAGAAGTCGCTTTCGGAGTTCACCCTTCGTCGATTCCAGCTCTCCGACCTGGACGAGTTCATGGCGTGGGCGTCCGACGACGGAGTCATGCGATTCCTCCACGAGCCACGGACGGACAGAGAAGCGGCGCTCTGCCACCTAAAAGGCCGCATCATGCCGCACCCGTGGTACCGAGCCATCTGCGTCGAAGACCGGCCCGTCGGCTGGGTCTCCGCCACCCCGGCGCCGGACGACAGCCTGCACCGGGCCTCGCTTACGACCACTGAGGGAGAGGAATCATGACCGCTGTGGTGAAGAAGGTGGTGTCCGTCCTCTTCGAGGAGTGGCCGCAGCTCGAGAGGGTAGATGCGTTTGCCGCTGCGGAGAACGGGAGGTCCCAGCGAGTGCTGGAGAAAGCTGGGTTCACGAGAGAGGGAGTGTCGAGGAGGTACGCCATGCTGAGAGGGGTGAGCAGAGATGTTCCCGTGCACCGATCCCATGACTGCTTGACGTATGTTTACGTAGGCAACTCAGAGCGACTGTTATATTACCTTAGCCAGCGTTGAAATGATAAGCGTAAGCAACTCGTCATATCAAGACATGAGATCGGACGGATGCTAACGATCCCAATGATTTGACGTGGCATTGTAATAGCCATGCTCTTATCATTTATTTTTATTTTTATTTTTATGATTTAAGTGCTCTGGTTTAATTTCAACCCAAAAAAACCAAATAATTGGTTTTTGACGTGCCACCTCAACCATGTGACGTTCGCATGGTTGGTGCATAAAAGCAGGATGACGAAGTGCTACCGAGAACGGCACCACCGTTTGCTGATGGCCTCCCTCCTCTTATTTAGTCCCGTGAACTCCTCCCCCTCCTCCCGCGCTCTTAATCCACGACTTCTCTCCACCCCACACTCCCCGCTTCGGCGGCACTTCTGCACTGCTGCCCGCACCCGCAGGAGATTCCGGCGCCGCCTCCCGGTGGGCGACGGCATGGCGTCCCCCTCCGCCGCCCCCCTGCCGCCGCCGCTCCGCCGGAAGGACGGCGTCGGCGGAGGCTTCGAGGGGTACGACGACGAGGAGGCCGCACTACAACCTCTGGAGCCCGATAGTGCCGAGGTCGAGACGCCCTCCTCCGGCCGCATGATGGGTGGGTCTGTCGGTTTCTCTTGAGCGATCTCACTTCTCTCTTGGTTTTCGATCGGCCTCCATATCACGATTTCCGTTTTCCTTAATCGGGAAGATTTTTTTATGTTCGAGAACCATGGATTTTGGAATAGGTTTTACCTTCAGATAACGAAAAGGATGTTGATGATGCTCTGAACTATTTTATGTATATTGTTCAGTTCATGGTGGATTATGTGAACTCTGCTGATTCTGGTGGGGGCTAATTGAATGTCCAGAGGAAAGAGTTAAAACCACTCAATTGCCAATATTTAGCAGTTAACTAATAGATTTTTTCTTTTCCTAAGAAACATTTTGCAATCTGGATGGGCAAGAATTTTCTAACATATGTTACCGTGATTAAAGGAGATACTTTTTCTTAAAATTTTCTGTCCTGTTATCTAGCATAGCTACTTTTAGCTCAAATGCTTTCAAATAATTGACAACTCCTACCTTGCCCCAGATGCACCTGAGGCTGCTCTATTGTGGTGATGTTTACGTATGTGCTATCTTATATCAGAGTGGATTTACATGTTTACTTGGATAGGTGATTTTATCAAGTTATTTTGTTAATAATCACTGTGCTTCAGTTTGATAATATAGTATTGCAAAGGTTTGTCATGCTTCTATTTCCTTATAAGAGACTAAGAGTTTCATAGGCATTCTTCATAGGTTCAAAGTAGTTAAATTGTTGATTAATCATTCGAGGTTAATCATTGAGGACTTTTATTATTCTGAAGCTTCATTAGGTCAAAACCGGTCTTAATAAATTGTCATGCCTACTGTAGGGACTTCCAGGTCAAGGAATCAGGTACTTGTAGCTAAAGGAGATAAATTGTCTAGTTATACTGCAGGGGAGGCACAGTTATCCAATACAAACATTCCTCAGAGGAGCAGGTCCAAGATTAACAGCATAACATGTTTTGGAGTGGATTTGACACCAGACAATTTTGCAGTAGCAATTGTGTATTTTGTGCAAGGAGTTTTAGGCCTTGCTAGGCTTGCAGTGAGCTTTTACTTGAAGGACGATCTTCACCTCGATCCCGCAGAGGTCAGCCATCGTATTTTAATGTCTGTTACTTTCTAATCCAAATTTTAGAATGCATTCCTAATTTGCTTCTCCTTTTCTGAAACATTATAATTCTAAGTGCAACTTTTGGTTTACATTTTATCTTCATTTTAGGAATACCAGACATCATTTAAATTAAATATCTGACTACCAACTGGATGTCCTATCTGGAAAGTAAAGATACTAAAATATTGTAGTTTCAAAAGTCATTTCTTCAATTAAAAATTGACACTATTTTTTTATTGGTTTAGACAGCAGTTATAACAGGTCTATCTTCTTTGCCATGGTTGATCAAGCCTCTTTATGGGTTTATCAGGTCTGCAGAATCTTTTATTGCATTGTTTTCTATAATTTCTTTGCCATCTACATGCATATGCTTGCTAAAATGTTTGTCTAATGGCAGCGACTCCTTCCCACTGTTTGGCTATCGAAGAAGGTCATACCTTTTCTTGTCAGGAGTTCTTGGAGCACTTTCTTGGAGCTTAATGGCTACGTTGGTTGACAGCAAATATAGCGCTGGGATTTGCATTCTTCTTGGATCTCTTTCAGTTGCCTTTTCAGATGTTGTAAGTCTGATAGGTTTTTAGTGCACTTGATTTTGCAAATGTTGTGTTGTATTGTTTTGCTATTGATATATCCATTTATCTGGTCATCAAAGTTTGTGATCTTTACAATCTCTTGTGACTTTTTTATGTTTCACACTAAGATGAGTGTATTTAAAGACCGAGATATGTATTGCAGGTTGTTGATTCAATGGTTGTTGAAAGGGCTCGTGGTGAGTCACAGAGCACATCAGGATCCCTTCAGTCTTTGTGCTGGGGATCTTCAGCCTTTGGTGGGATCGTGAGTGCATATTTTAGTGGTTCACTAGTGGATGCATTTGGTGTAAGGTCCGCTGCACCAGCTGAGGTCTATTTGTTTCTTTATAGCTTCTATATGTTTATAGTTTGTGACTTGTTATTGTCTTCATAACTTTCAGATTTGTTTTTGGTGTTACCGCCTTTCTCCCACTAATGACATCAGCAGTTGCTCTTCTTGTAAAAGAACAATCTTTCAATGCTACCAGAGGACATAATTCTTCAAGTGCCAGTTCAGGCTTTCTACAGAGTTCCAAGCGAAGTATTCTGCAGTTGTGGGCCACCATCAAGCAGCCTGACATCCTTTATCCAACATTATTTTTATTCCTGTGGCAAGCAACTCCACAATCAGACTCTGCCACGTTCTTTTTTGTGTATGCATCAGAACATAATCATCTATTTCATTCTTAATCTATTTGCAACAAATTTTTTCTCTGGAAGCATGCCTCTTGTTTCTAATCTCTTGCAAGTTATTTCTGTAATGGTATTGACTGAAAGAAGCCACATTATGTTCACCATTACATTTCTATTGTTGGACTATACTTATATTATATTCACAATGAAAGATATGGTTGTTTCTTATAGAGTTGGTCCGCATCCATCTTTATTTAAATAGTTTAAATATAACTGCTAAAAAGGTACCAATTTTTTTGGGACAGTAGGTAACATATAATAACTTTGGTTCATATCTGAGAAAAAGAAATTGGAATCTACTAGCAGTGCTTATACATCTATAACATCTGATCTTTACATCCAATTTTTAGAATCTTGTGAAATTATCAGGATTAAGTTCTCGATTTTGAGTTGTTTCCTGGATCATTTGTGTGGTTCTTTTTATTCCATGGGAAAATGTTATGTGGCATTCAGGAATTTTGTTTACTTGAGTTATAAGCCTAGAATTGCTACATGAAGTAGCCACTAATCTAGAGATTGTTTTAGTAAGTCCAAGAACTGGTACATTAAGTATCCACTATCTTCTAGAATCATTTTTGTATGCTTTGCTGCATTTTGGTACACATGGTGTTTGAGCTTTTTTTTTTTTTAATCTCTGAATCTTTCTTATTCTTATGAAAGATGGTATATAATTATATTAATGAACATGCCAAAGGAAGTTAGTGTTTTGTGTATATGAGACGTATTTTAAATTTATTATCTGAGTCTGAAATTTCAGTAAGGAAAAAGCTTTATTTTAATATCCATTATATCCATTTCCAAGTCCATTTGATTTGCAGTTCTCGTTGTTTAACTTCAATTTCAATAATGAAATCTAACTGGAGAAGATGCACCTGAATCCACCCACAGTAGCCAAAACCTATATTTGTATCTAGAAGTTATGTTACCTCCATCTGTTGATGATTAGTCTGCATTTGGACTTGCTACATTAAATTTGTGTTTCCAAAAGCTCTCTAAAATTGTTATCAGGGTAACATTTAGTAACATCCTTGTAAGATTCTCATTTCTTTTATCTAGAATACATTGACAAATGCCTGCTGCAGAAATTTCTTCATGCCTTCAAGTTTGCTGTCAATGAGAAAGGTTCAGTGCCAATATTACATATATATACTTATTATGATAGATTCTTTAGACTTTCTCTTTCTTGTGCATGACTGATAGGTAATTTTCTTGTTGGTCTTCTGGTTTATATTCTGAAAGCTAAACTGTGTACACTCTCCTATCTTTATTATATCTGCTTGGATTTCAGCACAAATAAGCTTGGGTTTACTCCAGAATTTCTTGGCCGTGTCAAGCTTGTTACTTCCGTGGCATCCTTGGTAGGTGTTGCACTGTATAATTCATATCTGAAGAATGTTCCACTAAGAAAAATCTTTCTTGTGACAACAATTTTTGGTTCAGCCCTTGGGATGACACAGGTGCATATCATGTATTCTCCTACAGACTATGGACATTCAGATTTCTTTTGTTATTAAAATTTCATTATACTTCACAGGTTTTTCTTGTCACTGGATTAAACCGACAGTTTGGTATTAGTGATGAATGGTTTTCCATTGGGGATTCTTTAATTATAACAGTTCTCAGTCAGGTCAGTGCATATTATGTGTTCTGTCTGTTATGCTTTGTTGTCGTAACTTCTGATGCATGTATTTGTCTCCTGTTTGGCATCAATAGCTTGAGTTAGACAGAATGTTCAGAGAACACGAAGCTAAATTTGCCCTTCTCTTCTGCTTATAAGTTTGTCCTTTTACCTGCAATATTAATCTCTATGACATGTAAAAACATACCCTTCATCCAGTACTTGAGAATAAATGAGAAGGCTAGATATCAGCAACCGCTGGAGTCCACCATTTCAAAGCAAAAAAGTCAACCTTTTTTGGCAACTGATTTCTATGAGACTCCAAATCCAAATACCACTGTTACAACGGAAGTACAAATAATAAAGAGAAGAAGAACAGCAAAAGACAGCACAAGAGTTACAGATTCAACTTTAATTCGGGTTCCTATTAGGAAATGGAGTTGAAGATCATTATTGGAAAGTAAAACTGAACCAGTGATCGAGTTGGCCAAGCCTTAAAAAGTCACTGGTATGACGAATGGGTTTTAATTGGTCGGACTGTAGATTTAACAAAATTGTTTTGAAATGTAATTTATGTGATGTATGCGGAAACTGTGAACTAATAAGTAATTATAATCCAATACGTTAAGAGTTTAATGCAACACAAGGTCACAAGAATGCATAACATCCCAAATTTAGCATGCATGTCTCAAGCACTTCACATTACATCACGAAAATATTAGTCACAAAAAAATAAATTCTCGTAAACTGCAAGAAACCGTCAATTACCAAAAAAAGACTAGTGAAGAATATAGCTACAACTAACATATTATCACCGCGTACCATTTTCATAAACCAATTAGTAGATTATTAATTCAATTACAGCACTAGAAAAACACTTTTTAGATCAAATTCATAGGAAAGAAGAAATTATATCCCATTCAACGAGCACGATTTCAATTACAAACGCAAAAGAGGAATAAAACCAAGATTAGGGCTAACCTTCCATAAGCTGGGGACCATCAGTGGTTCGTGGGCGGAGAAACAGCCCTCCTGCTGCAACAAGCGACGTAAGAATCGTAGCCCACGGATCCAGTAAAATCACGCGGCCGCAGCCAGATTAAAAACCCTTAAGATCGAACTCGAAGTCGCAACGTGCGACCCGGATTCGCCCGCCCCCCAAACCCTAAAACCTCGAAGGAATGGAGAGGAAGCAAGAGACCACGAACAAGCAAAAGGATCCAGACAAGAACGAACGGGAGACGCGAGAGATTAGGTGTGAAGAGTAAGCAGGTCGTGTAGGTTTAGGGATGGATCAAGAAATCGAGATCGTGGCGAGTGCGCCCGTGAGGGGATCGGAGGCGCGTCCGGGAACGAGATCCGCTCCAACCGGCTTGTAAGGATGCAGTTTGTCAGATGGGCGGCGGGGATCACGGATCAAGAGTCGTGTGCTTTCAAGGTGTGGACGGGATCCGGAGACGAATAGGTGAAAGGGATGTGGTGCACGGTGAGGGGAACAAAATCTGGCCTTTGGGTCGCGCAACACGTGTAACTACTTCTTTTTGTGCGTATGCTTGCACCGTCGGGGATGCTTTGCTTACTGGATTCCGTATTTCGCACGGCGCCAGGAGGCTGCTTGGTCCGAACTCCGAAGTGATCGGGACCGTCCGTCAGAAACGGTAGGTGGTTTTCTACTGGAGAAGAGACACGTTAGAGCTCCGCTGACCGTTGGACGCGTGCTTCGCGATGTGTGTTTCAGCGGTCGTGAGAAATAGTATTTTTTTTCCACTCGTTCGTTGTCGACCCACTAAACTACACGGCTTGTGATTGGAAGCAGAATGCGAGCTAGGGAATATTAACATCACATCACAGATGAATGAATTACGCAATTAGTTAAGCCACTCGTTGGTTTAGATGGTAAAAGAACGTTGATCAAATGTAAATTGAGGTCCAATACATATTTTAAATATTAAATGATGCTCGATAATTTTTTTTCAAATCGTATTTGACTTGGAAATTGTATTACATCAGCATTACCTCATGCTACCATTAGCATTTCATTATTTATGGGATATTAATATAATTTTTAAAATTTTTAAAATATTTTTATAAAATTATTTAAAATCATAAGATTATCAATAAGATTTAGTAATCTAGTCAGACAATGCTATCTTGTGCGTGGCTTCTTGGTAAAGAGCCATTTGATTTGCAGTTCTCGTTGTTTAACTTCAATTTCAATAATGAAATCTAACTGGAGAAGATGCACCTGAATCCACCCACAGTAGCCAAAACCTATATTTGTATCTAGAAGTTATGTTACCTCCATCTGTTGATGACTAGTCTGCATTTGGACTTGCTACATTAAATTTGTGTTTCCAAAAGCTCTCTAAAATTGTTATCAGGGTAACATTTAGTAACATCCTTGTAAGATTCTCATTTCTTTTATCTAGAATACATTGACAAATGCCTGCTGCAGAAATTTCTTCATGCCTTCAAGTTTGCTGTCAATGAGAAAGGTTCAGTGCCAATATTACATATATATACTTATTATGATAGATTCTTTAGACTTTCTCTTTCTTGTGCATGACTGATAGGTAATTTTCTTGTTGGTCTTCTGGTTTATATTCTGAAAGCTAAACTGTGTACACTCTCCTATCTTTATTATATCTGCTTGGATTTCAGCACAAATAAGCTTGGGTTTACTCCAGAATTTCTTGGCCGTGTCAAGCTTGTTACTTCCGTGGCATCCTTGGTAGGTGTTGCACTGTATAATTCATATCTGAAGAATGTTCCACTAAGAAAAATCTTTCTTGTGACAACAATTTTTGGTTCAGCCCTTGGGATGACACAGGTGCATATCATGTATTCTCCTACAGACTATGGACATTCAGATTTCTTTTGTTATTAAAATTTCATTATACTTCACAGGTTTTTCTTGTCACTGGATTAAACCGACAGTTTGGTATTAGTGATGAATGGTTTTCCATTGGGGATTCTTTAATTATAACAGTTCTCAGTCAGGTCAGTGCATATTATGTGTTCTGTCTGTTATGCTTTGTTGTCGTAACTTCTGATGCATGTATTTGTCTCCTGTTTGGCATCAATAGCTTGAGTTAGACAGAACCGACAGTTTGGTATTAGTGATGAATGGTTTTCCATTGGGGATTCTTTAATTATAACAGTTCTCAGTCAGGTCAGTGCATATTATGTGTTCTGTCTGTTATGCTTTGTTGTCGTAACTTCTGATGCATGTATTTGTCTCCTGTTTGGCATCAATAGCTTGAGTTAGACAGAATGTTCAGAGAACACGAAGCTAAATTTGCCCTTCTCTTCTGCTTATAAGTTTGTCCTTTTACCTGCAATATTAATCTCTATGACATGTAAAAACATACCCTTC